>SKCR01027545.1:0-144719 GCA_019454045.1 Zanthoxylum bungeanum | reverse complement strand
ATCTCACCTCATGTGGATATTAATCTTATCGAGGAAGATGAACCGGCTACGTATGAGGAAGCGATACAAGGTATCGACTCCACTTTATGGCAAGAAGCCATGAAGTCCGAAATGGATTCCATGTACATCAACCAAGTTTGGACACTGGTTGATACACCAGAAGGCGTAAATCCTATTGGTTGTAAATGGGTCTTCAAGAAGAAGACTGACATGGATAACAACATACAAACGTACAAAGCCATGCTTGTAGCGAAAGGGTATCGTCAATGACATGGTGTCGATTATAATGAAACTTTTTCACTTGTTGCCATGATTAAATCCATTCGGATAATGCTTACGATTGCTGTATATTTCGATTACGAAATATGACAGATGGACGTCAAAATAGTTTTCCTTAACGAAAACCTTTTGGAGGATGTTTCTTTACAGTAGCCTGACGGTTTTGTCATACCAAGACTTGCAAACAAGGTTTGTAAATTAAATCGATCCATTTATGGATTGAAGCAAGCATCACGTTCTTGGAACCAATGTTTTGATGAGATCATAAAAAATATTTTTTCATTCAAAACGAGGATGATCCTTGTGTATATAAGAAGGTTAGTGGGAGCGCACTGAAATTCATTGTCCTTTACGTTGATGATGTATTGCTTATTGGCAATGACATTCCCATGCTACAATTGGTGAAAGCTTAGCTTTCATCAAAATTATCCATGAAAGATCTGGGAGAAGCAGCCTTTATTCTAAGAATAAAGATCTACCATGATATATCTAGAAAGCTGCTTGGACTCTCCCATAGCACGACATTGTTAAAGTGTTGAAGAGATTCAACATGGATCAGTCTAAGAGGGGATTGTTGCTAGTGTCACATGGCGTCACTCTATCTAATGACATGTGTCCTAAAACTCAATATGAGAGAGACAACATGGGTCAGATTCCAATCACTTCTACAGTCGGATTGACCATGTATGCCATGATATGTACGCGATCTGATGTCTCATATGCTTTGAGCATGTGTAGTCGCTATCAGGCCAATCTAGGTGATGGTCACTGGGTTGCGGTTAAGAACAACCTTAA
The DNA here is from genome assembly GCA_019454045.1 of Zanthoxylum bungeanum. Taxonomy (NCBI): domain Eukaryota; kingdom Viridiplantae; phylum Streptophyta; class Magnoliopsida; order Sapindales; family Rutaceae; genus Zanthoxylum; species Zanthoxylum bungeanum. The sequence continues at coordinate 143,645 of SKCR01027545.1, read as the reverse complement.
GTATCTCAAATGCACTAAGGATGCATTTTTAATCTATGGTGATGGAGAACTTGAGGTAACTGGGTTTACCGATCTAAGTTTTCAAACCGATAAAGACGACTGTAAGTCATAATCTGGGATATATTTTGTTTGAACAATGGAGAAGTGAGCTGGAAATCTTCCAAGAAATTGTTGCCGATTCAACAACAGAAGTGAAATACATCGCTGCAGCTGAAGCAGCAAAAGAGATAATTTGGATTCGTAAATTCCTAATTGGATTAGGAGTAGTTCAGTTAGCAGCTGAGCCCGTTCCATTGTATTATGACAATAACGGGGCTATAATGCAGGCTAAGAAACCGCGGTCTCATCAATGATCCAAGCATGTTCTTTGATGTTTCCATCTGATTCGTGAGATTATACATCGTGGAGATGTGAAGATCGAGAAGGTCACATCATATGACAACATTGTAGATCCGCTGACGAAAGTTATTCCTCAGTAAAAGTTTGAGCGACATATACATAGTTCAAGTGTTAGATACTTGAGTGATTGGATATAGGCCAAGTGGGAGATTGTTGGACAATTATAACCCATAGCGTCACTGTTTATAAAAGACATTGTGGTTTTTATACAAATTAACTACGTGACAAAGGAAATTATTATTTTATCATTTTGTAATTAGATTACTTAAATATATAAATGATAAAAGTCCTTATGATTAATTCTGAATTAGAAGATATGAGACAATATCAATCCACTAAAGGTTTAATCATTAAATATCTCTAGTCGTAGTATTATCGAGACTGGACATCGATAATACAGAATAGACTAGTATCGCACTTGTGCGCGTTATGGAAGCATAACGACATAGTTCTCATATATTTAAGTATATGATACTTATGAAAGTGTGATAGGAGGTTATGTTTACCAATGGTACGAAAATAGCTTCGCTCTGGATAGACCCATCGGAATCCTATTGGTAGTATGACTATGTGTCAATGAGAATCCAAATCAGGATAGAGGTATTTGGTCTTAACCTGAGACTTGCATTACTAATACTTACGATAATCAATATGTTTTGGTTTTGGTCGTCCGGGGCTTTAACAGGTTCTGTGTATGCCTCTTCTGGGTTTATTGAGAATCGTAGTGTATTGGGTGTGATGTCAAGATGGAAGTATCACTTCAGCCATATGGAGATGATGATCACTCATGGATACAGAACTAGTACTATAATATGTTGCAACTATCGGGATAATATAACAAGGTCATGATTATCCGATTAAAGAGACTAGTTGCTAGTGATCTGATATATGCTTCATTCGGGGCAGACACTATTCCAGCCCCAGGCCTTGCATGTGACATCCGATACTGGATCGCAATACGTAATACTTCGAATATATTCCTTTAGGAATATTTCTAGAGAATTCGATAGGCAAGGTGCTTTACCAGAAGCCAACTATGTCTTGTAAATCGGTAAGCACATGGTACAAGGTACGCACTTATTCGGATAGTCCGACGATCAGATTTACTGCCAATATATCCAGCGATCTCATGGGTCGCTTCCCGAAGATTCACCAATGACGTATGACTCGAACAGAATTAATCTGGGATTAATTATGAGAGAAAGAGAAATTAATCTAGGATTAATTGTGGAAAGAATTTATCTGGGATAAAATTCAAATAGTTGAGAGAGAACGATTAATTTGGGAGTAATCGATTAAATAATATATTCGATATATTAATTGAAAATAGATTTCAACGCGAAATTAAAATTGGATTTTAATTCGGGTGAACGAATTAATTTAGAATTAATTCACGAGCGACTTTCGTAATAATTTTACGAGGCACTATTATTTAATTAAATTTGATTTAATTACGTCACACAAAAAATTCATTAATTCGGAATTAACGAACCCGAGCCCGGAATATATTTTGCGGACCCACTAGGATTTTGAATTAAAGTGTGGCCCACATCAAGTCACATCACTAGTCAATCTCACCACTTTCTCCTTGATGGAAGTTGTTAGTTGGTGTTTACTTGAAAAACACATTTCCTTATTTTATTTTGAAAAGTGAGTGACCTTTACTAACTTTGTAGATTTGGTATATGGTTTTTAATTTTGGAAAATCAAATCACTCTCACACTTCCCTCTTCTTGATTTGGGCGTGAATCACTCTCCCTCTTCTTCTCCTCTCCAAAGTTGAGAGTTGCTTCTCTTGATTGGGAAATTTTGCAGCAAAATTTTCCTAAAGTAGCACTTAAAAGGAGTCTACAAAGGTGATAGGGAAACTATCCCCTTGAGTTTGGAATTTTAAGATCGAGTTTGGAATTTTAAGATCAAGCTTGGAGCTATAACATACAATCAAATCAGAGCTTGGAGCACTTCTCAAAGGAAGAAATTTTTTTATTATCTTCATATCCTTATAACCGATCAATGTAAGTATCTTTTCCGCAATCTTACTTTGGGTATTCACACTTGTTTATGCTTAATAGATCCTTGGCATGTTCTAGGAGAACCCAACAATTTCTACGACCCCCTATCAGATATGGTTTGATAGAAATCCAACTCTTAGACATTTGAAGAATTAGGGTTGTCCTGCATATGTTAGAATTATACAGCAGGATAAACTAGCACCCAGAGGGTATAAATGTAGGTTCGTTGGATATCCTGAAAATTCTATGGGATATCAATTCTATGATTCCGAGCAACGAAATGTATTTGTTATTCTCTTTGTAACTTTCTTGAAAAGTAATTTTAGAGAGAAAGTGAGAATTGTAGAGAGATTAAACTTGATGAGTTTGATCCCAACATTAAGGAACCTGAGATAGAACCAGAGATCCAATTAGATGAATGATCTAAAACACAGGTTCTACGTAAGTAAAATAAAATATCAAGGCTTCCTGAGAGACTATTTTTAACATATGATGTGAGCCTTGATGTTCTCCTATTTGAGGAAATAGAACCGACTACGTATAAAGAAGCGATATTGGATATCGATTTGAGAAAATGACAGGAAGCCATGAAATCCAAAATGGATTCAATGCATGCCAATCAAGTCTAAGACTTAGTTGAACTTCCTGAAGGAGTTAAACCTATTGGTTGTAAATGGGTTTATAAAAGGAAGCGTGGGCCCGATGGAAAGGTGGAAATCTTTAAGGCCTAATTGGTAGCAAAAGGTTACACTCAACGTCCTGGGATTAACTATGAGGAAACTTTTTCACCAGTAACTATGCTAAAATCCATTAGGATTCTTTTAGCCATTGCTACATATCACGACTGTGAGATATGGCAAATGGATGTGATAATAACTTTCCTAAATGGATTCATTAAGGAGGATATCTCTATGAAATAATTAGAGGGTTTCGTATCCAGTGACACTTCAGACTTGGTTTGTAAGCTCCAAAAGTCTATTTATGGACTTAAACATGCATCCCGAAGCTGGAATCGTCATTTTGATGAGATAATTAGATTATCTAGATTCATCAATAATGAGGAAGGACCATGTGCTTATAAGAAAATGAGTGGAAGCATGATAGTTTTCCTAATCTTGTATATAGATGACAGTATTATTATAGGAAATGATATAAGAATGATGCAAATTGTGAAAGCCTACCTTTGCAAGAACTTCTCCATGAAAGATATGGGCAAAGCTTCCTATATACTAAGTATAAGGCTCTAAGAAGATAAAGTTAGTAAGCTTATAGGGTTGTCACAATCACCATACATAGGTAAGATGCTAGAAAGATATAGTTTTACCAACTTTAAGGCAGCAAATAGATCTTTTCGATACGACATACATCTTTCGAAGAAAATGGCACCTCAAAGTGAGGAAGAGAGAGTTAAGATGTCTAACTTGCCATATGCTTCTTGTATTGGAAGCATAATATATGTTATGCTATGTACTGGACCTGATATCAGTTTCGCCGTCAGTGTGATCAGTCGATATCAATATTATCCCGGTAATGATCATTGGACAGCCGTGAAACATATATATCTTCAAGGTACCAAGGATAAGTTTCTGATATATGGAGAAAATGAGCTACAAGTTAAGGGTTATACAGATTTCGACTTCCAGGAAGATCCATATGACAGAGAATCTACATCAGGATACATATTTACCTTTAACGATGGTGCTATTAGTTGGCGATGTTCAAAGTAAGGCTCAACAGCTAATTCTACCACTGAGGCGGAATTTATAGCGCCTTCAGAAATTGCTAAGGAAGCTGTTTGGATTAGAAATTTTATCACAGAACTTGGCATTGTGCCTAGTATTACGGATTCAATCCCATTTTACTGTGATAATAACAGAGCCATGGCACAGGCTAAGGAGCCGAGGGCACATTCCAAGTCTAAACATATGGCAAGTAAATACCGCGTGATTTGAGAGATTATTGAATGAAAAGACATAGTGGTCTTGAAGGTTCAAGGACAAGACAACATATTAGACTCGCTTACAAAGGCCTTACCTCCTAAGTTATTCGATAAACATGTGGAGGAGATGAGACTACGGTACCATCCAAATTGGCACTAAGCAAGTAGAAGTTTGAGGGAGTTGGTGCCTAGAGTGCCAATCCAAATTGTACATTTTATTATTTATTAATAAAATAACTACATTTTTCATTTCATACCTTATTAATGGTATTTTCATTATGCGTATTAGATTGATATATAGATATGCTAAGAATGACATCGACCTTAGAATAGGTTTTACACTGGTGTAAACTATTCTTAAAGTAAATATTCCTAGTTATTGGTTTTGAAATACGGTTGAATTTCTATAACCTAGAAGACTAGCACATGTCGTATATTGGAATTAAAGTTCCAATGGTTTAACCCGATGTACCATGAGTTTTGGAAACTCGTATAGACATGTGGGTATTCGTTGAAGCGAATATTGAATTACACACAGGTGATTCCTATTAGTTGGAAGTACATACTGCCGTCAATAGGAATCTCCTCGAGTCGAGTAGCATATGTAATTCTTTGACAATATGATAGTATTGATTTTGTGTGAGATCCTCCACAATTTGTTGCCATGTATGTCAGAAACCTATCATGGTATGGCCTCTAGATGTTCGTTAGGTGTTGACCGATGCACTCAGTAATAAAGTGTGAAGCAAGATAGGATCCTTTGGCCCGTATATGTACCATAAAGGGTTTAGGTATCCATGTAAGTAAAGTCATGATTCTTAAAGACTTTGGCTAAAGCCGATCACTAAGGGTTGATCGCATTAGTTGTAAAGAATCGTGGACATGTCGATATAAGATGTGTGCCTTGGGAACCTAACGGTGTACTCTATATTTCCTAAGCATAACTCAAATAGCCTACGACGGAGGGATTGTTAAACATATGTGATGACATCAACTTGTATAGTTCAGAAAGGTCATTCGTGTTCTTCACGAATTTGGATGTGGCCGAATTGTGTACATATTAGTTAGGCTTATATGACGAACATGTCTAAACTTAGAGAGTCTTTATATGAAGTGTACTCGTTGAGCACTTGGGTAGCCGATTATTTTTGATAAAAATAATATTCGATATTATAATTATCAATTAAGATAATCAAGTGTTATTGGATAACATTGATTATTTACTTTGACCTAAATGGATTAATTAATAATTACACAGTGGCTTAATTATAAAATCATAATTATCTCTACCATTTTAGGATATTATGGTAATTGTAAGTATGTAATAATAGGTGGTTTTGGCTTGATTTAAATGGATTAAATCAAAGTGGGAGACAGTGGAGCTTAGTCATACCTAATTATACATATTTGGACAAATTGGATTAAGCCCACTTAAAAATTGATTACAACTTTTATTAATTAAAAATTACCTAAGTTTTGCTATAAATAGCAAGCTTAAGGAAGGTTTTAATTACAAGTACAAGAAAATTCTTAGAGAAATTATCCTATGTTAGAGAAGTGTTTAGAGAAGATTATGAGGTCTCTACAACAATTCATTTAAGAGAAATCAAGATTAGATCTTGAAGTGAAGCGCTAGCATTGGAAATCAAGATTAGATCTTGAATTTAAGCTTGCACACTCTGTAGGTTCTCCAACCATAGAAGAAGTGGATTGGATCTTGCATTTGTTGGACAATTATGACCCATAACATCACTATTTGGACAGAACACGGTGTTATTGTACAAATTAACTATGTGACAAAGGAAATTACTCTTTTATCATTTGTAATTGGATTACCAAGATATATAAATGATAGAAGGTCCTTATGATTAGTTCCGAATTCAGATGATATGAGACAGTATCAATCCACAGAGGTTTAATCATTAAATATCCCTAGTCGTAGTATTATCGAGATTGGACATCGATAATACGGAATAGACTAGTATTACACTTGTGTGCATTGTGGGAGCATAACGGCATAGTTCCCATATATATGGGTATTGGATACTCATGCAAGTGTAATAGGAGGTTATATTTTACCGATGGTACGGAAAACAGCTTCGCTCTGGATAAACCCCTCGGAATTCCATTGGTAATATAACTATGTGTCTATGGAAGTCCGAATTAGGGTAAGTGTATTTGGTCTTAACCTGAGACTTGCACCGCTAATACTTGCGACAATCAATATACTTTGGTTTTGGTCGTCCAGGGCTTTAACAGGTTCTGTGTACGCCTCTTCTGGGTATATAGAGAATCGTAGTGTATTGGGTGTGGTGTCAAGATGGAAGTATCACTTCAGTTATAGTGGAGATGATGATCACGTAGGATACAGAACTAGTGCTCCTAAGTACTGCAGTCATCGGGATAATATGACTAGGTCATGTTTATCCGATTATAGAGACTAGTTACCAGACATCCGATATGTGCTTCGTACGGGGCAAACACTATTCCAGCCCTAGGCCTTGCACGAGAACATCTGATACTGGATCGTAATACACTATACTTCGTATACTACGCCTGATATAGATTATAATATTCCTTTAAGAATATTTCTGGAGAATTGGGTAGGCATGGCGTTTTACTAGAAGCCAACCTTGTCTCATAAATCGGCAAACCGATGACCGGATTTACTGCCAACATATCCGGGGATCTCATGGGTCGCTTCTCGAAGATTCACCGATGACGTATGACTCACACTTTATTAATCTGGGATTAATTACGGAGATATTTTATCTGGGATAAAATATTATTTATAGAGAAAGAACGATTAATTTGGAATTAATCGATAAAATAATATATTCAATATATTAAACGAAATTAGATTTTGACACAGAATTAAAATTGGATTTTAATTCGAGCAAACGAGTTAATTTAGAATTAATTCGTTAGCGACGTGAATAGTAATTTTGCTAGGCATAATTATTTAATTAAATTTGATTTAATTACATCGCAACGGAAAATTCATTAATTCGGAATTAACGAACCCGAGCCCGGGAGTGTTTACGGGCGCACTCACATTTCAAATTCAAGTGCGGCCCACAAGTCACATCAAGCGTCAAATCATTAGTCACTTTGATTGATGTGATGTCTAGTCACTTTGAGTGATTGAACACATGTCACTTTTGATGTGAATAGTGATGGAGGTGGTTGTAGGCTTAAATGCCTTGACTTTTTGAAAGCAAAAATTGGTATTAGTTTTTGAAAAATCTAATACACAAAATCATTTAACACATTTTTCTCTCCTCTCTCCTCAAACTTTCGGCCAAGGGCCATGTTTTCTCTCTTTTATTTTCTTCAAAATTCCAAGCAAGAAGAAGATGAATAGGGAAATTTTGTGGCAAAATTCCCTAATGCTAGCACACCAAGAGGGCATACAAAGGTGATAGGGAAACCTTTCCCATGAGCATGGAATTCTCAAATAAAGCTTGGAGCTTGAAGACAAACATGGAGCACAAAATCTAGCCATTGTCATGAGCTTCCATGGAGGAGGAAAAGATTTTTCTTCGTCGTATCCAAACCGATCATTGTAAGTATGATTCCGCCATGCTTCTTTATCATATTCACACATGATTTCTTGCTTGAATGATCCTTTTGGACTAATCTAGAAACCCAACAATGGTATCTTAAGCCATTTTGAGCATGAAATTGAATTATGGTAAAATTGGGCAAAATTGATTTGAGCATGTTTGAGTGAAATTTGTTGTTTGGATATGCTTAAATTGTGATAACATTGTGTTATGCATTGTCAATTTGATGAAAGTTGGATTGGATAAATTTTCCCCAATATATAAGGCTTGGCCGAATACTTGGAGTTACCCTAAGTCATGGTATTTTTTGATTTTGATCATTGGATGAGTTTAAATCATTTGGGGAATGTTGATTTAGGATTTAATTGGATTGAATTCGGAATCGGACATGAAAAACCCTAAATTACCGTGAAGGATGTAGCATGGAAAATGATTGATTTTCGATTCAAATGTGTTGGACATGTGTTGATGATAATGAGCATGATTAATTATGTAAATTGATGTTTTATGGCATACACTTTAGATTAATTTAATTATGAAATTTGGAATTTTTGAATTAAATTAATTGGGCTTATTTTGGAATTGGGCTTGTAAAAGTTGTAATTGGGCTTAATGGACTTGGTTGGGTCAAGTTTGATTTAGGCTAATTGGTTGGATCCAATTGGGCCCAAAACCATATCCATAAAGTCCAAATATAACTATTGGGCCTTTAAAGTTTAATTGGGTCTAATGGGCCGAAAATGATTTCTATGAATAAATGATGATTCCTTACTTGGGCTTTGGTTGCCGAAGCCCATGCCTTAAGAAATTAATTTAAAGCCCATTGGACTTTAATTAAATGACATTGGATGTTAATCGGGCTTTGAGACCCGTAAGGATTAGATTTGGAATCTAAGTCGTAAAGGCACATTAAAAAGTGTATTTATATTTCACAAAACGAGTTTGACTCGCGCAAAATCAAATCGTTGTTTGAACCTTGGATGGTCATTAATTTCAGATTAATTAATTGGATTAGATTAATTGATAACATGTTTTGTATGAATACATGGATGCGATGTATGAATAATGCATATCGGATGGATATTAGATGGGTGAAGGCAAGTTTGGAAATTATTGTAATAAATTTAGAATTTATTAATTGGACCTGCGTGTCCAGCCTATTACCTCTTGATTCTTTGTATTTCTCTTCTCACCTATTCCCCTCAATGTAAATGAGGTTTCTTTAGAAGTGTTATGTAATCGGGTAAAAGTAATATTTGTGCTAGCGAGAGAGAGGAAATGGAGAGATTTATTCTAGGAACAATGTGTTATATATCCATCCGCATATCATTATTATTTTATTTATAGGCGCCTTATTATATTTTTAGAATGCATGTTTAAGGGTGTATGATGATGAGACCTTAACAAAGATAATAAATTGGTTGCCAATTTACGCGAAAAACCCTCAAAATATATTTAAGCGTTTTTCCTTCCATTGAGTGATTCTTATTCAAGATCCAAGATTGGCACTGGTTTGTTGGCCAAAGTCAAGACCTTTGTCCGTCGCGGATGTGTATGAATCATGAAGGCTTTGTTTTATATCGGTGTCTTGTCCAAGTTGTGATTTGTTGGCCAAAGTCAAGATCACTTCTTGTCCATCGACATCGATTACGAAGCTTTCCAAGGTCAATGGGTTTCGCTTAACTGGGATCATTAAGTTTGTTGTGCCAAAGCCAAGGCTTAGTTGATTCAGAGGAAAAAGGTCAGGGAATATATTGGATATATTGGCATATATAAGACATATGTTTCAGACTTGGATGTCCACCTACTGGATCTAGGAATTGGATGGGATCCAATTGATCTTATAGATCTACCTAGTTAATTATCATACAATTTGTTGGCCAAAGTCAAAATTATGTGTTATTTAAGGGATCCTAGCCCACTAGGAAACTAGGATTCCCGAGTACTCGACAGAGGGTTAGAGGCTCGCCAAAAAATATTGTAATAATTCGTTTAGTTACTTGCCATACGCGCTCATTTCAATTTTTCGTCAATAAATAAACATATTAGTTGGACTAATATTTAACCGTTATTTTAATTTAACAGTTGGACTATATTTAAACTATTACAATAATAGTTGATTTTATAATTGGATTATAGTAATCAATATAATTGAATTTAACCAATTAAATTATAGTTGATTATATAGTTAGACTATAGTAATCATTATAATCCATAGTACACATATCGTTGATTAAATAGTTGGACTATTGGAATCAAGATAATTGAAAGATTAGTGTTTAAAATATAAACCTGGGTGAAAATATTTTAAACGGCTTTAATTTTCAAATTGGGAATAATACCTCAGGATAGTCTTGAGAACCTAGAAGTTACTTTATTTGGTAAAGTGACGTCTTAGGCCTAAGCCCGGAGTTAAGCAAATAGTATAGCATGATCTTTGGAAGATTCATGTGATGATAACTTTAGTGCTTAATCTTTTATGCTTGCCGCAAAGACTCCTTAGTTTCTTAATTAGAACTAAGGATTAGATCCTTATAGTATGATAATGAAATTGAAGGATCTTCATAGATATATCCTTAGATCTTAGAAGTACTAAATTGCAATAGTAAATTCTTGGAGAGTTAATGGCTATGCTCAATGAGACAAAGCCAAAGTTTGTAATAAGGTAAGAAGCGCAAGGCGCATCTTACTTCGACATTCTAGAAGGCCAAGGCTTGGCCGAAGGCTTCTGGGGTGTGAAAAGGGGCAAAGGCATATCATCATAGTCTTCTGGGAAGACAAATGACATATCCTAAGATATTGCCTAAACTGTGGCAAATAGGGTCCCTGAAAGTGTGACTGCCGTATGGATAAGGCAGACATGAAGGAAATGAAGACAGGCAAGGCTCTAACTTCAAATATGTTTGTTGTAAAAATGTACACTGCTAATTTCAAAATTGGATTTTGATACTAAATAGTGGTACATAAAAATGTACTGATTTACAACATCTGCTGAAAAGCATGATACTGAATTCAGTTGAGATTTACCTACGAGTCAAAAATAGAACGACAGTCACTGTTTTAACCGTAGAAACCTAAGCTTAGGAACTACCCTTCGGGTGTGTACTTAAACTAGGGAACTATTACAATCTAACTAGTTTGACTAGAAACATTATCTCTATATCGAGTATAACTCGTTGCGGTATGCCTTTATATTCTAGAACACTAAAGTGTTTTATTTTATAAAGATGATATTGAGATAAACACATTAGATGTGAATAACAGTATTTATATTTTGAATATAAATAAATCTCAAACATATAACATGACGAACAAATAGCTCAAATTGAGTTAATCAATTGAGACTTATATGTGGCATTGTAGTCTGGGACACAATTAAACAAGACTTGTATATCTGCACTTTTGAAGAGTGGGTACTAGGACAGATTTGATTCCATTCAAATGAAGTCTACGAATCTAGTTCATTGGGTAAAGTACCTAAAAAACATTTTACTTGGTAAAAGGATAAGTGCCACCGATCTGTTAACCCTCGTTCATAGTGACGTAAGTGGGCCCATATCTAGCTAGGCTAGAGGTGGATATGAATATTTCGTGACCTTTACGGATGTGGCATCACGTTATGGTTATGTGTTTCCTTCGAAACACGAATCGGAAACTTTTACAGTTTCGACACGAAGTAGACAAACAGATCGGCTAAAGTATTTAACATCATGATTGGACCGTGATGAAAATACTTAAGCAATAAGTTTCTCAAATACTTGAAAGATTATAGTATTCTTTCAATGAGGACTCCTCCCAGAACATGTCAATTTGACGATGTGTCTGAACGGAGAAACCAAATTTTGTTGGACATGATAAAGTTAATCATGAGTCGCTCTGAGCTACCATTTTCCTTCAACGGATATGTATAAACAGTGCAATACTTATTTTGAATAAGGTTCCATGAAAATCTGTTAGACAGAATTCATATTAGATATAAACAGGAAAGAAACCGAGTTTTCTCATTCCTGCAGATTTGGGTATGTTGGGCATATGTTTGGATGATACCAAACTTAAAACCCAAATCGAATAAGTGCCTAATTGTAGGTTGTCCTAGGGAAACCAAAGTATAGTACTTATACATCTCACATAAGAATAATTTAATTGTTGCTCACCATGCGATGTGGGAGGATAGTAAAACTCGATGAAATTCAGAGTAATAATGTTCTTGGCACTGATTCTTTAATGGAACACAAACAGTTCATCAGGGATGAAACTGTACCAGTAATCTTCGAATACACAAGAACCGCGTAGGTTGGAGAGAGTCAGAAAACAACCTGGGAGGTATGGTTTCTGATCTCACCTCATAAAGATGTCAATCTTATTGAGGAACACGAACTGACTACGTATCGACTACCTATTTATGGTAAAGTGTCATAACATCCGAGATGGATTCCATGTACATCAACTAAGTTTGGACACTAGTTGAAGTACCGCAAGGCATTGTGCCTATAGGAAGAAGACATGCATAGAAGGCAACATACCACGTACTAAGCTAGGCTTGTAACGAAAAGGTATCGTTATCAACATTGTGTCGATTACGACGAAATCTTTTACCTGTTGCCACGGTAAATCCATTTGGATAATGCTTGCTGATGCTGTATGTTTCATTTATGAAATATGGCAGCTGAACGTCAAAATCACTTTCCTTAAATGGAAACCTTTTGGAGGATGTTTACAACATCCTGACGGTTTTGTCATACCAAAACGAGCAAACAAGGTTTGCAAGGTATTCGATCCATGGATGGATTGAAGCAAGCATTGGGTTCTTGGAACTATCACTTTGATGTAATGATAGTGGTATATGATTTAATTCAAAACGAAAATAATTCTTTTGTATATAAGGAGGTTAGTGGGAGCGCACTGACAGTGAATGTCCTAAAAAATGATGACATGTCATTTCTTGGAAATGATATTCCCATAATACAATCAATGAAAGCTTAGCTTTCATGAAAATTCTCCGTAGAACTCTTGAGAGAGACAACCTTTATTCTAGGAATAAAGATCTACTGGGTTAGATCTAAAGGTTGTTAGTACTCTCCGAGAACTCGTACATTGAAATAAATGTACGCGACATGCTGTCTCATATGCTTTGAGCATATGGAGTCACAATCAGGCCAATCCATGTGATGGTCACTGGATTGATGTTGAGGACATCCTTTAGTATCTTAGACGAACTAAGGATGCTGTCTTATACTATAGAGAAGGAGAACTTGAAGTGACTGGGTTAACTGTTGCAAGTTTTCTAACCGATAAAAATGACTATAAGTCGCAAAAAGGTACTATATAGTTTTAATAACGGAACAGTGAGCTGGAAATCTTCCAAGCAAGATACTATTACCGAATAAACAACAAAAGCGGAATATTGCTGCAGATGAGGCAGCAATAGAAGCCTTTTAGATCGATAATAAATCTAATTAGATTAGAGTAGTTCTGTTAGCAGCTGAGCTAGGCTACAACATAGGCTAAAGAATTAATGGTCTCATCAACAATCCAGACATATACTTCAATTATACATCTGATTCGTTCGGATCATACATCGTGGCGATGTGATGATCGAATAAATCGCATCAGATGATAATTATGCAAATCCGCTGATGAAAGTTGTTTCCCAGTAGAAGTTTGAGCCACCCTTACATAGTTCAAGTGTAAGACACCTGAGTGATTAGCTATAGGCCAAGTGGGAGATTGTTGGACAATTATGACCCATAGCATCATTATTTGTACAGAACACAGTGTTATTGTACAAATTAAATATGTGACAAAGGAAATTTCTCTTTTATCATTTGTAATTGGATTACCAAGATATATAAATGATAGAATGTCTTTATGATTAGTTCCGGATTGAGATGATATGAGACAGTATCAATCCACGAAGGTTTAATCATTAAATATCCCCAGTCATAGTATTATCGAGATTGGACATCGAAAATGCGGAATAGACTAGTATTACACTTGTGCGCGTTGTGTGAGAATAAGGGCATAGTTCTCATATATTTGGGTATTGGATACTCATGCAAGTGTAATAGGAGGTTGTGTTTTACCGATGGTACGGAAAACAGCTTCGCTCTGGATAGACCCCTTGGAATTCCATTGGTAATATAACTATGTGTCTATGGAAGTCTGAATCAGGGTAGGTGTATTTGGTCTTAACCTGAGACTTGCACCGCTAATACTTGCGACAATCAATATACTTTGGTTTTGGTCGTCCAGGGCTTTAACAAGTTCTGTGTACGCCTCTTCTGGGCATATTGAGAATCGTAGTGTATTGGGTGTGATGTCAAGATGGAAGTATCACTTCAGTTATAGTGGAGATAATGATCACGTAGGATACGAAACTAGTGCTCTTAAGTACTGCAGTCATCGGGATAATATGACTAGGTCATGTTTATCCGATTATAGAGACTCGTTACCAGACATCCGATATGTGCTTCGTACGGGGCAGATACTATTCCAGCCCCAGGCCTTGCACGTGAACATCTGATACTGGATCGTAATACACTATACTTCGTATACTACGCCTGATATAGATTATAATATTCCTTTAAGAATATTTCTGGAGAATTGGGTAGGCATGGCGCTTTGTTAGAAGCCAACTTTGTCTCGTAAATCGGTAAAAATGTAGTACTGTGTATGTACGTATTCGGATAGTCCGATGACCGGATTTACTGCCAACATATCCGGGGATCTCATGGGTCGCTTCCCGAAGATTCACCGATGACGTATGACTCGCACTTTATTAATCTGGGATTAATTAATAGAGAGAGAAAATTAACCTGGGATTAATTACGGAGATATTTTATCTGGGATAAAATATTATTTATAGAGAAAGAACGATTAATTTGGAATTAATCGATAAAATAATATATTCGATATATTAAACGAAATTGGATTTCGACGCGGAATTAAAATTGAATTTTAATTCGGTTAAACGAGTTAATTTAGAATTAATTCGTTAGCGACGTGAATAGTAATTTTGCTTGGCATAATTATTTAATTAAATCTGATTTAATTATGTCGCAACGGAAAATTCGTTAATTCAGAATTAGCGAACCCGAGCCCGGGAGTGTTTGCGGGCGCACTCGCATTTCAAATTCAAGTGCGGCCCACAAGTCACATCAAGCATCAAATCATTAGTCACTTTGATTGATGTGATGTCTAGTCACTTTCAGTGATTGACAACATGTCACTTTTGATGTGAATAGTGATGGAGGTGGTTGTAGGCTTAAATGCCTTGACTTTTTGAAAGCAAAAATTGGTATTAGTTTTTGAAAAATCTAATACATAAAATCACTTAACATATTTTTCTCTCATCTCTCCTCAAACTTTCGGCCAAGGGCCATGTTTTCTCTCTTTTATTTTCTTCAAAATACCGAGCAAGAAGAAGATGAATAGGGAAATTTTGTGGCAAAATTTCCTAGTACTAGCACATCAAAGATGGCATACAAAGGTGATAGGGAAACCTTTCCCATCAGCATGGAATTCTCAAATAAAGCTTGGAGCTTGAAGACAAACATGGAGCACAAAATCTAGCCATTGCCATGAGCTTCCATGGAGGAGGAAAAGATTTTTCTTCGTCGCATCCAAACCGATCATTGTAAGTATGATTCTGCCATGCTTCTTTATCGTATTGTTGGACAGTTATGACCCATAGCGTCACTATTTATACAGATCACGGTGTTGTTGTACAAATTAACTATGTGACAAAGGAGATTGCTCTCTTATCATTTGTGATTAGATCACCTAGATGTATAAATGATAGGAGGTCCCTATGATTAGTTCCTGGATTAAGATGATATGAGACAGTATCAGTCCATGAAGGATTAATCATCAAATATCCCTAGTCAGAGTATTATCGAGATTGGACATCGATAAATACGTAAAAGACTAGTATTACACTTGTGCGTGTTGTGAGGGCACAAAATCATAGTTCTCATATATTTGGGTATTGGATACTCATGTAAGTGTAATAGGAGGTTATGTTTTACCGATAGTACGGGAGACAGCTTCGCTCTGGATAGACCCCCTCGGAATTCCATTGGTAGTATGACTATGTGTCTATGGAAGTCCGAAATCAGGGTAGGTGTATTTGGTCTTAACTTGAGACTTGCACCGCTAATACTTGCGACAATCAATATGCTTTGGTTTTGGTCGTCCAGGGCTTTAACAGGTTCTGTGTACGTCTCTGCTAGGTATATTGAGAATCGTAGTGTATTGGGTGTGATGTCAAGACGGAAGTATCACTCTAGTCATAGTGGAGATGATGTCACGTAGGATACGGAACTGGTGCTCTTATATGCTGCAGCTATCAGGATATTTTGACAAGGTCATGTATATCCGATTATAGAGACTAGTTACCAGACATCCGACATGTGCTTCGTACGGGGCAGACACAATTCCAGCCCCATGCCTAGCACGGGACATCCAATACTGGATCGACATACACGATACCACGTATACTACGCCTGATATAGATCGCTTATTCCTGTAAGCATGTTTCTGGAGAATTGGGTAGGCATGGCGCTTTGCTAGAGGCCAACCTTGTCTTGTAAATCGGTAAAACGTAGTACTTGGTACGTACGTGTTCGGATAGTCCGACGACCGAATTTACTGCCAACATATCCGGGGATCTCATGGGTCGCTTCCCGAAGATTCACTGATGACGTATGACTCGCACTTTATTAATCTGGGATTAATTAGATGAGAAAGAAAATTAATCTGGAATTAATTACAGAGATATTTTATCTATGATAAAATATCATTTAAAGAGAGAGAACGATTAATTTGGAATTAATTGATAAATTAATATATTCGATATATTAAACGAAATTAGATTTAGACGCGGAATTAAAATTGGATTTTAATTCGGGCAAACGAATTAATTTAGAATTAATTCGTTAGTGACGTGAATAGTAATTATGTTTGGCATGATTATTTAATTAAATTAGATTTAATTGCGGCGCAACGGAAAATTTGTTAATTTGGAATTAGGGAACCCGAGCCAGTGATTGTTTGCGAGCGCATTCACATTTCGAATTCGAGTGCGGCACACAAGTCAAATCAAGCGTCAAATCATTAGTCACATCAAGCGTTAAATCACATGTCACTTTGAGTGATGTGATGTGACAACTTGTCATTTGATTGATTGAGTGGTGTGACTTGATGTAGTGGTTGGAAAGCTTTTGAAAGCTTGATTAACATTTAATTTTTTTAAATGTTTGGTATATGGCTTGACTTTTTGAAAGAAAAAAGTAATGGATATGATTTTAGAAATCTATTACCAAATATACTACAACCTAACACCACTTTCTCTCTAATTCTCCATCTCTCTCACATGCCCAAATAGGTTGTTCTTCCTCTTATTCTTCTGCTCACTGCCGAACAATGTAAGAGAAGAAATGGTGATTTTGTTGCAAAATCAAGGTGCTAGCACACTCCGGAGTCGTCCATATGAGATAGGGAAACCCACCCGTGTGCATGGAATGATTATACAAGAAAGCTTGGAGCTTGAATCACCCATCCATGGCCGAAAATGAAGACCAAAATAGTGCAGTAAAACCGTGAGCTTCAAAGGGCTTAAAGAGTTTTGTTGTTCGTCGCATCGCCTCAACCGATCTATGTGAGTATTCCGCGACTTCCTCGATGTATTCATACATATTTTTTATGCTTTATTCGATCCTCGGGAGTTAGAGTTTTCCCAACAGTATTCACATATGATTTCTTGCTTGAATGATCCTTTGGGACTAATCTAGAAACCCAACAGCATCAAGCTTGCTATGTAAGTTTGAACTTCTCTTAAGTTATGAATTATATATTAGATGCATGATCACATAGCTTAATGTTGAAATAAGGCTAACAATTTGTGTTAGGATGTTTTGGAAGTATAAACACAATATTCTTGTAATTAGGTCAAAATATTTTATTTGACATAAACATAAATTAGAGTTTGAAACCTATATTAGAGCTTAGAACTATGGCTACCATTCTAGAATTACTTGACCACCTTTGGGTGACCTAGAATTATTCACGAGATATTTCTTATTAGGATTCTAATTTGATTTGTGTATTGCATTCAAAATTTACGCAAGTGCGTATTTAGAATAAATTTATGTTTTTGTAAAAATATTTAATATTTTGAAAATTTTGATTTTTATTCTATAACATATGTTGATATTGGTTTTCAAAATTAAAAAGTAATTTTGGGTGTTTTTGAAGTGTTTAGGGAGTTGAAGGACATAAATGAATTATAAAAAAAAAAAAAAAAAAAAAAAAAAAAAAAAAAAAATGTGTGTTGTTTGTGTACTGTAGCGTCATGTGCACGCGCGGTAATTTTGTTTTCGTCCGTTTGTGAGTTTCCGGACTCCGATTCAGCTCCAGTTTTTTCCTATAAACTCTTAATGGAATATAATATTTTATTCAATAATTTAAAATTACACTTATAATTTATATCCATGGATTAGATCCATTTTCGCTGTACAAGGCACCGATCCGACCCTAGGGATTCCACAACTGCCCTAACAAGTGTAGTGTGTGAGCTTGATGTATGAGAGTACATGAATATGAATGTTTTGAAAACTCTCTATTTTTGCATTAGAAGAATATGTATGGAAGTTCAAGATCAGTTTCAAAAATGAAATCGAGGCTCAATTTATAGTAAAATGAAAACTACCCCAACTTATCTATTTAAGATCGGTATTTCGGTCTCTAGACATCGGTATGCCAGTCTGGCAAAGCAATGACTCTCAACGACTATAGTACCATTTGAATATATCTGTTGGGACCGATATGGTCACCGGTATGGGGACTAGTATGGTCTTCACCAGTTCCAGTGAGCATGCAAAATCATAAGGCTCACCGATATGAACACTAGTATGGGTACCAGTATGGTTCGTGTCGGTTCCCTTAAGTATGCAAAGATTAGGCTCACCGATATAGAGATCGGTATGATGCATATCGGTTCCAGTTGCTATGCAATCTCCAGGAAGATCGATATAGTAGGCCGGTATGGGCTATGTCGGTTCCTTAGAGCTTGCAAACAGAGCAGGTTCACCGGTGTGGTGATCGATATGGGGCCGGTATGTCGGTCTCAATACAAAATGGAGGATTTGAAGGTTTAAAATATTTTGTACATGACCCTAATGTATATATATGAATTTACATGTGTCCTATGAGCTTAGGTACTTAGATAAACAATTTATAATACATATAAAGCTCTAAGCTAAAACTAAACAAGATTTTCTATGTTTTACCGCTAGTTTTCACATTCATGCTCTTCACCACCAACGTGCTTCGATATCTTTTTGTAATGTCTCACTAATGCGATGTTAGACAGTTATGACTCATAGCATCACTGTTTTTAAAAGACATTGTGTTTTGTACAAAATCAACTACGTAGTAATGAAATTACCTTTTACCGTTTTGTGATTCATTTACTTTGATATATATATAAATGGTAAAAGTCCATATGATTAGTTCCGGATTGAGATGATATGAGACAGTATCAATCAATAAAGGTTTAATCATTAAATATCCCTAGTCGTAGTATTATCGAGACTAGACATTGATAATACGGAATAGACTAGTATTGCACTTGTGCGCGTTGTGAGGGCATAACGACATAGTTCTCATATGTTTAAGTATAGGATACTTATGCAAGTGCGATAGGAGGTTGTGTTTTACCGATGGTACGGAAAACAGCTTCACTCTGGATAGACCCCGCGGAATCCCATTGGTAGTATGTATATGTGTCTATGGGAGTCCGCTATAGGGTAGGTGTATTTGGTCTTAACCTGAGACTTGCATCGCTAGTACTTGCGACAATCAGTAAACTTTAGTTTGGTCGTCCAGGGCTTTAACAGGTTCTGTGTACGCCTCTTCTGGGTTTATTGAGAATCGTAGTGTATTGGATGTGATGTCAAGACGGAACTATCACTTCAGACATATGGAGATGATGATCACGCAGGGATTCAGAACTGGTTCTCTATTGTGTTGCAACCATCTGGATAATATGACAAGGTCATGATTATCCGATTCAAAGAAACTAGTTGCTAGATATCTGATATGTTCTTCGTACGGGACAGACACTATTCCAGCCCCAGGCCTTGCACGTGACATCAGATACTGGATCGCATACGCAATACTACGGTATACTACGCCTGATAAAGATCGTATATTCCAGTAAGAATATTTCTGGAGAATTGGGTAAGCATGGCGCTTTGCTAGAAGCCAACCTTGTCTAGTAAATCGGTAAAAATATAGTACGAGGGACGTACGTGTTCGGATGGTTCGACAACCTTATTTACTGCCAACATATCCAGGGATCTCTTGGGTCGCTTCCCGAAGATTCACCGATGACGTTTGATTCAAGCATAATTAATCTAGGATTAATTACGGAGAGACTTTATCTTGGATAAATTTATCTTGGATAAAGTACTATTTGAAGAGAGAGAAAGATTAATTTGGAATTAATCATTAAAATAATATATTCGATATATTATTCGAAATTAGATTTTGACGCAGAATTAAAATTAGATTTTAATTCGGACAAACGAGTTAATTTGGAATTAATTTGTTAGCGACGTGAATAGTAATTTTACTAGGCATAATTATTTAATTAAATTCGATTTAAATTATGTCGCGACGGAAGTTCGTTAATTCGGAATTAGCGAACCCAAGCCCGGGAGTGTTTGCGGGCCCACTCGCATTTGAAATCGAGTAGGGCCCACATGTCACATCAACCATCACATCACTTCTCACTTTAGTTTGATGGGTTTTGGTGGGTTGGTGAAAGAGTGAAAGACACTCCAAATAAAGAAAGATGAAAGACATGTTGACATATACCTAAACCAACTTTTGGTATATGATTAATTAATTGTTTTTGAAACAAATATATTGATTTTTGAAATCAAATACACATAGTCTTCTCTCTCCCTATTGCCGTAACCTGAACAAGTTTTGGGCTCTCTATTTTATTCATTTCTTAGCCAAATTTATGAAGGAAAAGTGTGAAGTTTTTGTTGTAAAAATTCACTAAGTCAAGGATCATCAAGAGGTGATAGGGAAACCTATTCAGGGGCTTGGAAAAATCAAATTAAAGCTTGGAGCTTCTACTTTGTCTTGGCCGAATCTTGGAGCACATTGGAGGAGTTCATTTTGTTGTTTGACGCATCAAAATCCGTTCGATGTAAGTGTGTTTCCGCCTCACTTCTTCATTATTCATTCGCATTTCTTTGTTCATTATGATCTTGGGACTAATCATAGAAATCAACATGCGCGTCGAAGACTTCAAGTACTGACGTCATCAAAATTCATCATGTTTCTATGTCGCTAACAATCTCCTCATTTTGATGATGACAACGTTTAAAACTTGTGAAGCTTTGAGAGTCCAAATTGTTGATGATTTTGCTCCCCCTCAATATTAGCTCTCCCTCAATGTGTGTCTTCAATGTAAAGCTATAAAAACTTAGACAAACACATTAATACACATTGCTCCCCTTAATACAAGGATGATGGTAATACAAGTTTTAATCTCATTTTTATGATTTCTCCCACTTTGACATTATCAAAAAGATTGGAGAAGCAAAATTATGTTCTAACGAGATACCAATTAATATATGCATAAATATATGAAGATTTATTTACATGCACACTTAGCATAATTTCTCCCTATTTTCACCTTTTTGCCATATAATGTAAAAATCATGCATAGTTCATCAAAAACACTCAATTTAAGCAAATATCCATGTATTTTATTTTCAACCAATTAAACTTAATGGCAAGGTATTTTTCATGCTAATAGATCCAATGATTCACATAAATATGTCATATAACTCAATAAATCTTATGTGACACCAATTGATACTAAAAGAGTTAATTATATGATTTAGGCATAAGATGATATCAAATGAAAATCATTCGTAATATAATTTACCTAATTACTAGTATGCTTCAAATATTTATACAATAAAAATATTCATACATATAGAAGTTGGAGGAAACAGTACCAATGTTTCTGTAAGTACGGATTTTACCTTTTATCGTTGTCTCAAAGTTACAAATCCATCAATTATCAATATTCATATATTTTTGAGGATTGCATTTAGACATTATTCTTGTTGAGCTCTTTCCTCATCTTTTTTTTTTGAGTTTTTAGATCAATTCACAATTTCTCTTTAAGATCAATTCCCAAAGCTCCCTCTACAAAATTGTTTAAGTGTATTTTGGTACCCAACCTTTCTTGAATCCAAGGGGGTTAATTTTGATTTCTTGAGGAATCCATGCATTTACTCTCACATTTTTGTTCATACACTCAAATATTTTGTGTCATTTCTTATTACATGCATGACATGTGATATTTTCATTAATAGCAACATTTACATGAGAATTAGATACCTTTACAAAATAGTTTTTAAAAAATTTTCTTTTGATGTAATGCCTATATCTCAATCCTTCTCTTTTATAAGCACATTTTTGGGATCCTATTAATAAATTGAAGTTTTTTTCCCAATGTGAATTTTGCTACAATATTATGCAAAACTATAACCTTTTTATTTAATGTAATATTTTCATTTAAAATGGATTCGCAATCACATGTTTTTAAACTAGATGGCATGTTAGATATTTTTACTTTTCATTTTTAACATGTGATTTCTTTTTCATGTATTTTATTTTTCTTAATAATTAATGTATAGTCACTTAATAGTAATGAATGCTCATTTTTAATCAATTTATGCTTATTCTTAAGCAATTTACATAATTCATGTAATTCATTAAAAGCATCAAGCAATTCATTATATTCAAGAGAGTCATGTACCTTTTTTTCTTTGCTTTCAAAGAAGAAGTCGTCATCTTCGATTGACATAAATGTGAGATTTGTTCTCTCTTCAATTTCCTCCTCAGATGAGTTGGAGTTGCTATCACTCCAAGTTACTATCATTGCCTTCTTCTTGGATTTTTCTTTGAATTTCCTTAGTGGCCAATCGGTAGCTATATGTCCCGATTTTTCACACTCATAATAAATTATTTTTTTATGCTTCTATGGTAAATTTTTTCTCTCTTCTCATCCATTCTTGATTTTCCTTTGAGCTTTTGAATTTGAGGAACTTCTAGAATTTATTTGTCATTTGTGCCAACTCATCATCACTATCTTCTTCTTGATCACTTGAGCTAGCATTATTTCCTCTTCTTGTTTTTAGAGCTATATTCTTTCTTATTTATCTCTCATCTTCTTCCTTTTTATTTATTTTGATCTCCATCTCATATTCTAGCAATTTTTCAACCAAATCATCTAACTTCAAGGTGTTCATATCATTTGCTTCTTTGATGGAGGAAGTGTAACTTCTATATTCCATAGGAAATGATCTAAGAATTTTCTTCATTTGATCTATTGGTCCAATTATTTTCCCTAGAGCACCTAGATGGTTTATAATTATTGTAAACCTCGAAATCATGTGATCAATTTCTTCACCGACTTACATTTTGAAGCTATCTAACTCACACATGAACTAGTTGATTTTTGACTCATTCACTTGGCTTGTGCCTTCATTGACCATTTCCAAAGATTTCCATAACTCATATGCATTTTCAAACTCCGGAGGCTTGTTAATTTGACTCCGATTAATAGCACAAGGAATTTGGTTGAGTGTCTTATCATTTGTGAGGCTTGCTTGAAATCCTCATCGGTCCATTCTAAATGTGTCTTAGGAATCTCTGCACATTGTTATCCATCTTCATTGGCATTCTTGTACCTTGTGTGATCACTTCGAAGGATTTCACATCAATCTCTAGAAGGTAGTTCAACATCTTCATCTTCCAATAATTATAATCGGTTCCGTTGTAGAAGGGAGGTCTAGTGGTTGAAAATCTCTCGTCAAGATTTAATGAATTGCTTGTAGAAGCCATGATCGATTTCTCGGACGGATAAGTCTTTGTTGAGAAAACTTATCTCTGATACCAATTGAAATTCCCTACAAGCATACAACAACCAAACTCTATATTCCCAAAGGGGGGAGGGGGTGAATTGGGCTATTATATAATAATGCGGAATTTAAAATATTTATCGATTTTTATCTAGTTTTATCGTTTTAGCTTAGTAGATTTCTCTATTTCAATATCACCTATATGCAAGTTTCTAAGCAATAAGCATGTATATAAATGAAAGCTTACAATAATTAAAGATTTTACGATAGAGAAAATAACACCGTGATTTATAATTGTTCGATCAACAATGCCTACGTCCACTCCATCATACCGCGCTTGAAGATTTCCATAATAATCGATTTTTCAGTGGCTCACCCGCAACCAAGAGTTTTACTGATTAGGTTCTCTTCAAACCTATTACAATAAGTTTTAGATATAAGCTCACTCAAAAACCTCTTAAATGAGTTTTATACGTAGGCTCATGTACGAACCTTTACAACAAGTGTTTGATAAGAAAGATTTACAAATACACTTGGACACTCACAAAGATAATAAAGATTCTAAGTGTGAGTTACTTACCCAAGTGTTATAAGCTCACTACTAATGAATATGAAGGTGAGCTTGATGTATGAGAGTATATGAATATGAAGGTTTTGAAAACTCTCTATTTTTTCCTTAGAAGAATATGTATGAAGTTTCAAGATCAGTTACGAAAACAAAATTGGGGCTCAATTTATAGTAAAATGAAAATTGCCCCAACTTGCCTGTCTGAGACTGGTATGCCGATCTGACACAAAGTAACGACTCTCAACGGCTATATTATCGTTTGAATATATCCATTAGGACCGATATATTCACCGATATGGGGACTGGTAGGGTCTTCACCGATTCCAGTGAGCATGCAAAATCATAGGACTCACCGGTATGGACACCGGTATGGGTACTGATATAGTCCGTGTCGATTCCAGTAAGCATGCAAAGGTTAGGCTCACTGGTATGGAGACCGGTATGATGCATGCCGGTTACATTCGCTATGCAATCTAGGAAGACAGGTATGGTAGGCCAATATGGGCTGTGCCGGTTCCAGAAAGCTTGTAAACATAGAAGGTTCACCGATATGGTGTTCGGTATAGGACCGGTATGCCGGTCACAATATAAAATGCAAGATTTGAAGTTTTAAAACATTTTGTACATGACCCTAATTCATCTACATGAATGTGCATGTGTCCCATGAGCTTATGTTTTTAGATAAACAATTCATAATCATATAAAGCTCTAAGTTAAGATAAATAAGATTTTCTACGTTTTGTCGCTAGTCTTCGCATTCACGTTCTTCACCACCAACATATTTCGACATCTTTTTATAATGTATCGCTAATGCGCTTCGAAGACTTCAAGTATTGATGTCATTAAAATCCATCATGAGACTATGTCGGTAACAATATCCTGCCAATTATACAATCTTGCAAAGATAGAATTATAAAAATCAAATGCATAAAAAATATTTTGGTCTAAGCATTCGGTTTCAAATGGTGATTTTTATTCCATATTTACTGTTATATTAATCAAATCAACAATTATATTCTTACAACACTTAATACAACATTTTGTAAGTGTCATTGGAAAAAAAATTATTCATCTTTTACTTTTTTTTTTTTAATTACATTGGTTGTACAAAATTTTATACCAAGTGACAAGTGTTGTAAAAATATCATTTTGTAATCAAATATAAAACCAGTAGACAAACTAACACTGAATCATTTCATTTCATTTCAATAGTTCTTATAACCCAAAAAAAAAAAAAAAAAAAAAAAACCTAAGCCATTGTTGCTTACTAAATTATACTCTATTTACAAACTTTTTATTAAATTTTAAAGCAAGTGCAGATTCACAGAAATAAACAAACAATAAGCAAAAAAGAAATTTCAAATTCTATTTATCTAGTCTACATGTACAATTCTCTTTCATTAAAAAATTAGAAACAAAAAACCACAAAAGAATCAAACGTACCATACCTGTTGATGGTGTTTTTAGGCACTATAGAATTTAAAACAGCACGGCAGGGACAAAAAGGGTAATTCCCTTCCTGATCAAAATCATTAAATACAGTGACCCGGTCACATGAGTATTACAAACAGTAAAAGACCGAGCACTTTTATCAGTAACCGACCACTTTGGGTCAGCGACCGGGCATTAATCAGATCGGCAGAAGCATTCCCGATCCAAAGAACCATCATGACCGACCTCATGAAGACCGACCATCCGGCGAGACGTGCTCCAGAAGATAAGAAATCTTATTCCTACAGGATAAGATATTTAATTATCCTACTTCCATGGGGGTAAAATTGATAAGTCAATATCCTAATAGGATAAAGAAAAGTAAAGATAGTTTTGATTAGGAATCCTTATGGGAAAAGGGAATTGTTTCAACTAGGAATCCTTGTAGGAAAAGAAAATCATCTTAGACTGGGAATTCTTGTACAAGAAAGAGTCTGATTTCTTCACCATTATAAATAGGAGAGTAGAGTATGCATAATGGACATCAGCATCAAAAAGATCAAAAATCAAGATCATTGTAATCACACTTGTAAACACAAGAGATATCAGAGAAGCATATCTCAGCAATAAAAGTATCATCCAGTTTGTGTCCGTGGACGTAGGTCGGATCCAAATCCACCGAACCACGTTAAATCTTCTTGTCGATTGGCACATTATCTGTCTTCTGCTAAGTTTGCTTTTGGTTTCCCCCATAACCAAACAAATTCACTATTGGGGGGATTACCTCTGGAGTAATATTCCCATATTACCCTGAGACCAAAATCAGCCGTCAACAGTTGGCGCCGTCTGTGGGGACTCTAACAAAAAGCAGTTCACGTGATAAGACAATGGAAGAAGGCGGAAATCACCAGTCACCGGGGAGTTCAACTACGAATTGGATGGAGAAGATAGAAGAAAGCATGAGGAGAGACAGTGAGGAAAATCAAGCCTTTCTAAAATCCATGATGGACCGACTGAAGAGAATGGAAGGGATAAACTACGAGAAACTTGAAGCAGGAAGTAGTCGGAGGAAAAGTGAAATAGTAGGAAGAAAAAGGGCAACGAATTCCAAAAATGTAAGTAAAACATCTTCTGTCTTAAGCTGACATTGATTATGCTTGTTTGTTATGGCCCGCACAATGGTTTTTGATATTTGTTTTATGGCTCGGGTCTGCTCTTGTACCGCCGAGTCCGTTTATTGATATTTGTTTCTTTCCGGCTCGGGTCTGCTCTTGTACCGCCGAGGCCGATGTTTTCTTTCGGCTCGGGGCTGGATTCATTCCGCCGAGGCCTCTTGGTTAATCAACTCGGGTCTGCTCTTGTACCACCGAGACCGATGTCTCTTTCCGGCTCGGGTCTGCTCATGTACCGCCGGAGACCGATGTCTCTTTCCGGCTCGGGTCTGCTCTTGTACCGCCGAGACCGATGTCTCTTCCGGATCGGGTCTGTCTGCTCTTGTACCGCCGAGACCGATGTTTCTTTCCGGCCCTGGTCTGCTCTTTATACCGCCGAGGCCGATGCTTCTTTCCGGCTGGGCCTGCTCTTGTACCGCCGAGGCCGATGTTTATTCCGGCTCGGGTCTGCTCTTGTACCGCCGAGGCCGATGTTTCTTTTCGGCACGGGCCTGCTTTTGTACCGCCGAGGCCGATGCTTCTTTCCGGCTCGGGTCTGCTCTTGTACCTCCGAGACCGATGTTTTCTTTCGGCTCGGGGCTGGATTTCGTTCTGCCGAGGCCACTCGTTTATTCGGTTCGGGGCTAGATTTCGTTCCGCCGAGGCCACTCGATGTAATGGATCCGTGTGAGAAAGCATAGCACGTGGAGGGACTATGCCCCCGTGACGATTGCTTGCCCAGTGACACCGGACCTAAGGAGGAATGTTCCCTTAGTACCCCGGACACTCTTTGATCCATTCATCATTTGGATCCAAGAGAGGCGCAGCACGGGGAGGCGTTGCGCCCCCGTGGCGTGTGCCTGCTCCAGCGTGGTAAGGAGGATCCCTCGTGCAATGCGTAGGCTCCACAGTGACCTGACGTACAGAGGATGTGCCCTTACCATTCAAAACGCTCACCTGATCCAAATCCTGGTTCGCCAGGACGCTGAATTGAAAGATTCAGAATTGTGTTTTGGAGGCCTCAGACAGGACGCTGTTCGGAGACATCCGTGCTGTTATTTACACTTTAAACATTTTACTTTGGGACAAGTGCTAAGTCACCCCCACCTTTTGATTTTACTTGTCATAAATTTGTTTTTGTTTTCCACTGGTCTGGTAAGGGGACGCCCGTGCCAGATTCGGTAAGGCTTCAAAGGTTGATTCATTTCCCTTCTGAGTAAGTCCCAATGAGTATTCGGTTCGGGGCTGGATTCGTTCCGCCGAGGCCGCTTGGTATATCGGCTTGGGGCTGGATTCGTTCCGCCAAGGCCTCTTGGTTAATCGGCTCGGGTCTGCTCTTGTACCGCCGAGGTCGATGTTTGTTTCAGCTCGGGGTCGGGTTACGTCCCACCGAGTCAGCTTCTTTGGACTGGGGATGTAACATTCCCTCAGAGCCAAGTCTTTCTTTCAGCTCGGGGTTGGGTTATGTCCCACCGAGTCAGCTTCTTTGGACTGGGGATGTAACATTCCCCCAAAGCCAAGTCTTATTTCAGCTCGGGGTCGGGTTACGTCCCACCGAGTCGGCTTATTTGGACTGGGGATGTAACATTCCCCCAGAGCCAAGTCTTTCTTTAGCTCGGGGTCGGGTCACGTCCCACCGAGTCGACTTCTTTGGACTGGGGATGTAACATTCCCCCAGAGCTGTCTTTCTTTAGCTCGGGGTCGGGATATGTCCCACCGAGAGACTTATCATCAGCATGGGATCGGAGCATCTCCCCCATGGTCGGCCTTCTATTGGTCTGGGGAGGTGACATTCCCCAGAGCCAAAAGTCCTTCTCAGCTCTGGGCGGGTTACGTCCCACCAAGTCGATCGTCATCAGCATAAAGGCAAAGCATTTTTCTCCACGGGTAGATATCGAGATCCTCATTTGAGCACATGAAGGTGGCAGAAAGGACCAGATTTGCAGCCAAAACATTTTTTCTCTGCGGCTCCCGGAGTGACCACCGACGGATTCATCGGCACACCATCTTTTTTTATAGTTCCCGGCATCAACTCGCAAACTCGTTGTTACCGAGAACTAGGGGATAGATGTTGATGGTGTTTTTAGGCACTATAGAATTTAAAACAGCACGGCAGGGACAAAAAGGGTAATTCCCTTCCTGATCAAAATCATTAAATACAGTGATCCGGTCATATGAGTATTACAAACAGTAAAAGACCGAGCACTTTTATCAGTAACCGACCACTTTGGATCAGTGACCGGGCATTAGATCGGCAGAAGCATTCCCGATCCAAAGAACCATCATGACCGACCTCATGAAGACCGACCATTCGGCGAGACGTGCTCCAGAAGATAAGAAATCTTATTCCTACAGGATAAGATATTTAATTATCCTACTTCCATGGGGGTAAAATTGATAAGTCAATATCCTAATAGGAGAAAGAAAAGTAAAGATAGTTTTGATTAGGAATCCTTATGGGAAAATGGAATTGTTTCAACTAGGAATCCTTGTAGGAAAAGAAAATCATCTTAGACTGGGAATTCTTGTACAAGAAAGAGTCTGATTTCTTCACCATTATAAATAGGAGAGTAGAGTATGCATAATGGACATCAGCATCAAAAAGATCAAAAATCAAGATCATTGTAATCACACTTGTAAACACAAGAAATATCAGAGAAGCATATCTCAGCAATAAAAGTATCATCCAGTTTGTGTCCGTGGACGTAGGTCGGATCCAAATCCACCGAACCACGTTAAATCTTCTTGTCGATTGGCGCATTATCTGTCTTCTGCTAAGTTTGCTTTTGGTTTCCCCCATAACCAAACAAATTCACTATTGAGGGAGGATTACCTCGGGAGTAATATTCCCATATTACCCTGAGACCAAAATCAGCCGTCAACCATACCTTTTTCCACAATTTCCATCAACCAAGAATAAAAAGAAAGAATTCACATAGCTTCTTCTTTTTCGCTTTTTAACAAGTATTCAGAGAAATAATATATATTTATCTATTATAAATTAGCCTTAAAAACAATTACGTTATGAGTATTTTAATAATAAATAATTTTATTAAAATAGGTGTATGCAAAAAAAATAAAAAAATATAGAACATAAATAACTCTATTCTTATTAAAATTGTCTATTTTACTAACAATATAATATATTTTAATTTATAATTAATAATTAATTTATTAATTAGATATGAATACAAATATCAACTATGGGACTGCAACTCGAACGGCCTCATTCCACATTTTGAAATAAGGTCCCCGTTTCATTTCGCATTCTCATTCAACTTGACAAAAATATATTCCTAATAGTAGATTCACTGAGGTCCACCATCAACTTCACAAATATATCAATAATTTTACAGGTATTCATACATCTCATATGCAGTGCTTTTTTCTTCATTCCTACATATCCCCAAAACACATCAGTAGTGATATATATATATATATATATTTACATATTAAGCCCGTTACAGGATGATTTGAAATGTGGAAAATTCTAGAGCTTAACATGTTCCTTCAGTGACTTGGGAACTGCGTATGCCCCAGAATAATTTAGGCTTCAACTTCTTTGTAGCAGTAAAAAGCCAGCCCATGTGGGTTTCACAGATACTACAGCTTGCAACTGTCCATGCATACCTGCAAAACGCAGCAACATTACAATCTCAACATCGATTACTTCCACAGCCAATTATCAGCAAATTAGGGCAGACACAAGAATGGGGAGAAACAATTCCATGTAACCATTGCAACCAGATAGAAAAGGGTTACACTCATACCCAGGAAACCAACTGTATTCAGTTTTTTGCTCGACCTTTGAGCGCCAAGCCATTTGTTTTATAGAGAGTCAGTATCTCATGCACACAACCATGTGGGTTAACATAAGCACCAAGAGGACCTTCACTAGACATCACCAACATATCACTCCGCCTTGCAATTGCAGTCTGCATAAAAGGATATTAAATTGAGATTAAATTGGGCAAGACTTTGCCAGCACAGATGCATTTGAAGAAATAACAGAATATCACCTTGCATGTTTTACAACGAACAATACCAAAACTCTCGAGTAATTCAATTTCCCGGCGCAATCTATATGAAACGCCATCAATCTCCAAAAGCTCTTGCCTTGTAGATTCAGAGACGGGTATTTTACTGGCAATAAAAAATGACAACAGATCAGGCTTCTTCACAAGATCATCCATGTTTGGTGCTCCAACAATTTGTTTCCAGTTCTCTGCAACATGGTGACACCCATCAACATCGCCAAGTGATGAAAAGACATGTCAAACTCCAATATCTTAAACCACACAAAGAAAAGAGCGAACATAAAGAAACATCCCCCTCCCCTTTATCCTTCTCAGGAGTCGTGCAAGTTAATTCCCTACATCTCTATGCTTATTTAGACAATACTAATAATCTGAAAAGTGAAAGAAAGTAAAACACATTAATTTTATTATTAAGCTCAATAGGTTCATCTTTTATTAGAGAATTTTCCGGACATCCCTTATTTTTCACGCATTTTATGAATAAATAGTTGTACACGTAGGTTTCAAATGCTTCATAGAGGGAGAGGGATCAAAGGCAATCATGCTTCAGTGGACAAATCAAGTGAACTTGCAAATCAGTGTTAGGAAACAACAAAAAGCAAGGTCAAACTACCTGCTGCTCTTTGAGCCAGACAATAGGAGTCATACATACGGTACACCCAATGGGGCAAGAATGCTCTTGAAGTTCTACGGAACTGGCTTAATTCGTTCGACAGACACATCTTTGACCTTTCCCCTCTGTGAGATTCCCTTCCTAGTTTGGAACTCTTTTCCATCCCTAACCCAACTTTTTCACTTTGTTTCCAATTTCCCATGGAGTTAGAGTCAAAAAGATGAGGTCTTCGAGATCGAATATCTGATTCAAGGGCAGATTTATCATTTTCGCTGCTTGTTGATTCATCCATCATATCATAACCACTGGCGGGATCATTAACAGATTGGTGGATTCTCCTTTCTGTTGGTGAAAGCTCACTCTCAAAGCTTTCCTCTGAAGTTGCATCTGAATCATTGTCCCCATTGACATATCCACGTGATGCAGAATTTGATGGCAACGTATGTGAGAAGCTCTGGCTTAGAAGATTTCTCGCAGATCCTAATGATTCAAATGCGTCCCGTGAGGTCCTTAGAGGTAAATCTTCCTGGATAATTTGGACCTCTCCACAGGGCTAAGAAGATGAAATAAATTTCAATATTAGCCTCACAAACTATAAGCAACCCCACCAAAAACGCTAAATCTTGTGAATAGTTTTCAAAAAGAAAAAATTCTAACCACTCCTTCTACATCAATCCAACGGTGTCTTAGACGAAACCTCTGTTGCCCACGAGTAAGTACATTGAGTGAACCATCTTCCAACCTTCGGTATTGTCGAATCTGTGAAAATGAAAGATTACATTTAACTAACAAAACATGTGGCCAGAAACTGCTATGAAGAGGTCAATAGAAGAACATCATAATTAAGTCAATTAAAATTTTAAAACAAACCCTAAGCAGTTGAATTACGAACTCAGAATTCCATGTAATTAAGTTCATAAAAGGGGTGGAAAATAAAGGGAGGTGAAAGAAAATGCATATGATGTATGAACCATCATTAAACAGAATCAAGAAATCAGAACTCCATTTGGAACATTAATCACTGTATAAGCAAACTGCTTATATAGAGAATTTTCTCACATATCATCGAATGAATTTTTTATTTGTATTTTTTTAAATGGCAGCAGGGTCAGATATTAAACCTCAGCAGTTGTGCCGGTGGTTGCAAGCCTTATCCCTCTGTTATCAGGAGCCCTGTAAACACGAACCTGAACAGAAGTTTCAAATCTCACATTCAGATATAAATATAGAAAGGAATTTAATAAATAAATAATAAAATAAAATAAGCGATGAAGAGTTCACATACCACTCCTATGGTGTAAGGGGCATCAATTTGGCTCAAGGCTCTTTCAACAGCACCTATGAAATTCGGTTGAATAACTCTTAAAGGAAGGGTAGCCTCAGGGAAAAGAACAACTCCTAATAATCATCCAGAAGTAAAGTCAGAATTCAGTAATTAGGAAGATTTAGATTTTGACTCTTGAGGGCAAAAAATGAGGAAGCATAAGGCATCCCTAGAACAAAGAAAACACAATATGAACATGGTAGACCTAACTGTATTCCTTATTTAAAATGACTGTATTTAGGCCTCTACATCGGTGAGTTTATGAACTAGTTGATGTACTGAAATTTAAACTCAACATGCTATGATGAGAGGGGGAAAAGAATAAGAAACAACCAAGGCTAATCTCACATGCTGCTGTGAGATAAAAAAGTCCCAATATTGCAGTCTTCAACTCCTACTATTCCAGAGATTTTTCATATATAAAAATGAACCAAATCATCTTGTTTTTCCCTCTGACACATAAGATTACTTTACCCCACTACAACTACAGCTAGTGCCGAACACAAGCAAAGCAAGAGACTGAAAATGAATCAACTAAAAAAATAAAAATAAATAAAAAAAGAGTACCTTCAAGATAGAACAATGGGAGGGTAAGGATGGCACTCCCTTCCAAGAAAATCATTCTATGGTGAGTATCTTCAACATCTGTTACACACAAGCGTCAATAGTAAACCTTAAAAAATAATTTGAAATTATCGAGAAAAATACAGTACCAAATCTCACAACATCATACTTACCGCCAAGATATGTATGTAACGAAGCCAACAGGTGTCGAAAGTAAGTTGATTGGATGCTTCACCACCACACTGCGATCATGAGCAGTGACAATATTACTATTAAAATATATCAGGCTACTCAACTTTCAACGAATTTTATAATTTCCATTCCAATTGAAGTAAAATTAATTATAAATATCAAAGAAAATCATTTGAATACATAGTACACGGCGCATGACATGAGTTGCAATTGGAAAACAGAAAGGTAAAATAATCCAGTGAAATTGTAAAATTCAAAGAGAGAGAGAGAGAGAGAGAGATGATTGTGCTTACGTGGCGTCGCGGCCGTCGTCGGATGAGTCATCGAGATCGTCGACTTCTTCGACCTGAAGTTCCTCGTAATCGAGCTGACGAATCAGCTCGATCTGGTGCCTCTCTCTTTCCAGTATTCTATCGTCTGCCATTTCTCCCGAAGCAAATGGCTTTTTATTGTGTATTATATATGATACCTCTCTAGTAAGCAGCACTAAGAATTATTTGCGAATGTGGGCCTAAGGGCCCAATGACATTGGCCTTATATAGCTCGTAAGGCCCAGCCCTCTCCCAAGTTATCTTTCTGGATTTTTAAAATGAGTCTTTTATCAATAAATTTATATATATATATATATATATAACTCATATTACTCATTAAAAATTAAATTTATTTAGATTTGGAAGTTAATTTTATGTCAATTTCGAGGATGTGAGATATTTAATCAACTAATAAATAAACACTATCAAGGTCTTGGGTCAAGCTGAATACATATGGTTTTTTTTTTTTTTTTTTTTTGCCCCCGCTACATCAGGAATGGCCACTGCTGGTGCGGGATTGCAATGGTGATGGTGGGCAAGGTGGTTTTGCAATGATTATAGACAGATGTTCGATTACTGAAGCAGAACTTTGGGGACTCTATAAAGGTCTTATGTTCGCTTGGGACCGAGGCATCTGTCGCCTAGAAGTAGAGGTGGATAGTATTTGTACCACTCATATTATGGCCAATCAGAGGGAGGAAACTAACGTATACTTGTCTTTTGATCTGGAATGTCAACCTAGTTCACATCCTTGCAAATTTTGCAGAAACTTTGCCTTCGGATTTTTCATAACCTTGGGACCCCGACGTGTATAAAGATTACTTGTATCAAGGCAGATGTGGGACTACCTTCCTTAGGATGGTGTGTTGGGGGTTTTTGGGCGATGGGCGCAGCGGAAACGCGGTTTAGGCGAAATCGTAATATAAAATTTTTCCAAATTAACGAATAAATTATTCAATATCTAATATGAATAATTTATTCATATTTCACATAAACCTATTTATTCAATATCAAATATTGACATAAATAATGTTGAAACTTCGTGAAACTTTTACGAAAATCGTTTTCCGCAAAACGCGTTTCGACTGAACCGACCACCCGACACTTATGGGGACTGCTCAGGTCAGCCCCAATAGTGTCAGGGCAGTTCATGGGCTGCCCGAACAGTGACGAATTCACGTTTTTGGCCGTTTTCGCTAATTTCAACTCGGAAACATTTTCCGGCAATTGTTCCAACTCCTAAAACACATCTATTACATTCATATGATATCAAAAACATCACAGAATTTCCACTTTGCACAGATTTGATCCAGAAGCCAAAAATTTCTATTTTCATGCTTTAAATCCAAAATTTCAAGATTAATCAATTAATCAAGACCCCAACCAAAGTCACCAAATATGAACAACCTAAGAATAATTCTAGGTGCCACAAGAGTGGTCATAACACTCTAGAATAGCAACTCATCAACAATTGAGAAAATTGGACACTAATTACACTAATTGTATCCAAAACTACCTCACACATGCATCATACTTCCAATCCATCCACCAACTCCAAAAAGCCCCAAATTCTTAAGAAAAAGAAACCCTAGAATCATACTAGATAATCAAGAAAACAAGAAACAAGCTTTCAAGCTCAAAAGGATATAGAATTACCTTTAATTCCTAAATACCTTAAAAAAATTTCTTGATTTTCCTCTTTTTTCTTCTTGTTTCTTCAAAACAAATTTGGGAGCTTATTTTGGTGTTGAGGTTCGGCCATTGGTAGGATTATGAAGAAGAAATATTTTTTTTCCTTTTTAAAAGACAAATTGCCGACCTTGAGGGGATTTATTGTCATTTCCCAAAATTTAATCCAATTAAATTAAATAAGCTTTAGTCTTGGCAAATCAAATTTGGACAAATTTAGCTTAATAAATTCATGCCACACAAACTAATAATAATTAGACAAATTTCATAACAATTATGAAAAAAATTTAATTAATAATCATTTAAATATTTAACAATTAAATATCTAATTAATTAATTAATATAATTACTATTATATATATATATATATATATTTTTTTATTTACAATAAATAACAAATAAATATATTTATGGCATGTGTCAAAATCTCAGTTGACGAATAATTAATGTGTATCTAATCGTATTATGTATCAAATACAAATATACAATAATTATTATTGGAAAAAATCCCTTAATGCATGTGTTATCGTTTAATCGATTAAACGATCCGAATTAACTCACTTAATCCGATAAAGTATTATGAATAATCCGTGTTATTCATATTGAGTTGTCCAATTGCTTAACGAGTACACTTCATATTGTGAGACTCTCTAAGTTTAAGTTTATCCGTCACGAAATCCAATTTCGTGTCGATAATTCACCCACTCATGAATTATGACGACCATGGATAATCTCGCTAAACTATATAAGGAGAGGTCATAGCATACGTATAATCCCTCCGTCACAGGCTATCCGTATTATACCTGTGATATAGATGAAAACATCAAATCTGTTCAGTAGAATACAGTCGACTTTCAATTTACGATCTCTAAATAACACTCGGAACTGATTTTCGAAGTTATACCACGGTCATAAATTTATTAGATCGTAAACATGTGAGGATGCCTATGCCATGTACACAGGATTGATGGATCTTATCTTGATACGCACTAGATATCATGAGCATCAGTCCACACCCAACAAACAAGTGGAGGTTTGATCATTAATAGATCGTTGACGTGACTACCATTAAAGTGTGGAGGATAACTCATATATCCCACTGTGGTATCTCAAGTCAAAGGAACACTATGCTCGCTCAACTCGTGAAGATTCCTATTGACTTTGGTGTATCATCTATTAGGAAATCTTTAGTGAGGCATTCAGTATCTTATCAAATAAACATCTACATGTCTATACGAGTCTCCCGAGACTCATGGTTTATTGGGATAAACCATCGAACCAAGTCATGATATACAACATGTACTGGTCTCAGCGGAGTTACTAACCGACATGTGTTAGTAAATCTTGACCATAAACTTTAGTTAAAGATATACATCTTATAGTGCGCTTCCTAATGTCAATTACAAACTACGTTGTAACTGAGTACTATATTGTAAATCCTATAGTCTTTGTCTAATATACACGTATCACTAAACCAGATTTAGTTTCGATCTAATCGTAATTATATCGAATAAGTATATAAAAGACAAAGGTGCTACCATTAAATAAGTAATATTATGGAAAAAATTACTCGTATTTATGAATCGGACATAAATAAGATCCAGATTGGCACTCTGAGCACCAACCCTAACAATTTCTCCCACTTGCTCTAGTGTCAATCCATGATATCCTATACTCATCTTAATATGTATCACATACTCATGGCCCTCAAGAGCTCACCAGCACTCAAGAGGTAGGCAACAACAAGTGAGCTTGCTTAATAAATCGAGTCTATCCAACAAACCCAACCGTTTTCTTTAACCAACATCATTCATATTTTGTAGAATCCAAATTCCACATCAATATGACTCAGACGTTATATCAGTAATGTGTTATAGCTGCTGAGTTGTCTATGTATTTGAAGATCAAATCCAAAATACATTGCAGACAACCGCAAGCACTACACTACTATGAAAACTTCTAATCTATTGAGGTCACTTTGCAACTTCATAAGTCAATACTTCATAAGTCACAACTGATTCCCCTAGTTCAGTAGAATCAATAGTGACACTCTCACTTCATCTCTTCTAACTTTATATGACACATACCATCTAATGTCATAATTAGGATCAAAACTAATATGACCTTATGGTTGCAGATTAAATTCTCCATGAATCAGAAACTCATTCTTAAAATCTCAAAGATCACAAAGAACATGTTTCAAGATGCATTATATTGTCTGTAGCATATCAAAATAACTCGTAACAATTATGATTAAATTGATATCTTTAATCACACATAATATAACATTCATTATGCCATCATCCTATGATGCATAAGATTGACTAAACATTCTAATCAATCTCTTTTTCGATAAAGGAATCATCCTTAAGAAAGATGAACACTATATATGTATAAGACATGTTACTATAAAATAGTTATACTAACTGTCATACAGATAGTCTTACTGTTGTTGGGTTTTCTAGGTCAAACCAAGATCTAATTAAGCAATGAAAAGTGCGAATACATCAAAGTAAAGTTACGGAAATACTCACTTTGATCGGCTTTTGGATGCGACGAACATAAAACTTTTCTTCCTTGTGTGATTCGGCCAAGCTCCTCCATAGATGATCTTCAAGCTCCTTCATGGATGATCTTCAAGCTCCAAGCTTTGTTGATGGATTTCATGCTCATGAATGGGTCCCTATCACCTTTGTGAGACTCCTTTGGTGTACTAGCACATTTGAAGATTTGCAACAAATCTTCTTCATCTGCTTAACAAGATTCGGTCAAGCCAAATGGAAGAAGAAATGAGAGAGCCATTCGGCAAAGGGAGAGAATGAGATAGAGTAAGTGTTGTGTATTTGTTTTCTAAAAACATATATCAAAAAGGTATTCAAAATTTGGTAAAAGCTTTTCCAAAAAGTAAAAAACCAATTTTAGAGGTAAAATGGCATTAATTGCCCATAACCACCACCATCATGAATAGTGACTGGTTGTCAATCACTAAAAAGTGACTTGACATCCATCACTAAAGTGACAGGTGATGTGACACGCGATGTGACTTGTAGCCGCAATTGATTCAAAATCGGAGTGGCCTCGCAAACGCATCCCGGGCTCGGGTTAGTTAATTCCGAATTAACGAATTTTCCGTTGCGACATAATTAAATCAAATTTAATTAAATAATTATGCCTAGCAAAATTACTATTCACGTCGCTAGCGAATTAATTCTAAATTAACTCGTTCGCCCGAATTAAAATCTAATTTTAATTCCGCGTCGAAATCTAATTTCGTTTAATATATCGAATATATTATTTTATCGATTAATTCCAAATTAATCGTTCTCTCTCTTTAAATAGTATTTATCCCAGATAAAATATCTCCTTAATTAATCCTAGATTAATTTTCTCTCTGTACTAATTAATCCCAGATTAATTATGTTCGAGTCATACGTCATCAGTGAATCTTCGGGAAGCGACCCATGAGATCCCTGGATATGTTGGCAGTAAATCCGGTTGTCGGACTATCCGAACACGTACGTACCTAGTATTACATTTTTACCGATTTACAAGACATGATTGGCTTCTAGCAAAGCACCGTGCCTACCTAATTCTCCAGAAATATTCTTAAAGGAATATTTAAATCTTAGTCAGGCGTAGTATACATAGTATTGCATATTGTGATCCAGTATCGGATGTCACGTGCTAGGTCTGGGGCTGGAATTGTGTCTGCCCCGTACGAAGCACATATCGGATCTCTGGTAACTAGTCTCTTTAATCGAATAACTATAACCTTGTCATATTATCCCGATAGCTACAACATAAAAGAGTACCAGTTCCGTATCTTACGTGATCATTATCTCCACTATGACTGAAGTGATACTTCCATCTTGACATCACACCCAATACACTACGATTCTCAATATACCCAGAATAGGCGTACACAGAACCTGTTAAAGCCCTGGACGATCAAAACCAAAGTATATTGATTGTCGTAAGTATTAGTGGTGCAAGTCTCAAGTTAAGACCAAATACACCTACCCTGATTCGGACTCCTATAGACATACAGTCATACTACCAATGGGATTCCAATGGGTCTATCCAGAACGAAGCTGTTTTTGTACCATCGGTAAACACAATCTCCTATTACACTTGCATGAGTATCCAATACTCAAATATATGAGAATTATGCCGTTATGCTCCCACAACGCGCACAAGTGCAATACTAGTCTATTCCGCATTATCGATATCCAATCTCGATAATACTACGACTAGGAATGTTTTAATGATTAAACCTTCATAGATTGATACTGTCTCATATCATCTCAATCCGGAGCTAATCACAAGGACTTTTATCATTTATGTATCTTGGTAATCCAATTACAAATGATAAAAGAGTAATTTCCTTTGTCACATAGTTAATTTGTACAACAAGACAATGTTCTGTATAAATAGTGATGCTATGGGTCATAATTGTCCAACAATCTCCCACTTGGCCTATAGCCAATCACTCAGGTGTCTTACACTTGAACTATGTACGGGTGGCTCAAACTTCTGCTGAGAAAACAGCTTTCGTTAGCGGATTTGAAAAGTTATCATCTGATGTGATTTATTCGATCATCACATAGCCACAATGTATGATCCGACGAATCAGATGAAAAGGTTGAAGTACATACTTGGATCATTGATGAGACCGTTAATTCTTTAGCCTGTGCAGTAGCCTAGCTCAGCTGCTAACAGAACTACACCTAATCTGATTAGGATTATTACAGATCCAAAATGCTTTTATTGCTGCGTCAACTGCAGCAATATTCTACTTTTGTTGTTTATTCGACAACAGTATCTTGCTAGGAAGATTTCTAGCTCACTGTTCCATTATTCAAATTATATAGTAGCTTTATTACGACATATAGTCGTTTTTTCCGATTTGGAAACTTGCAGCAGTGAACCCAGTCACTTCAAGTTCTCCTTCTCCATAGCTTAAGAAGGCATCCTTAGTTCCTCTAAGATACTTAAGGATGTTCTTAACATCAATCTAGTGACTATCACTTGGATTGGCCTGATTGTGACTCCATATGCTCAAAGCATATGAGACACCAAGTCGTATACATATATTTCAATGTACGAGTTCTCGAAGAGTGCTAACAACTTTTAGATCTATCCCAGTAGATCCTTATTCCTAGGATAAAGGTTGTCTCTCCCAAGTATTCTATGGAGAATTTTTCATGAAAGCTAAGCTTTCACCAATTGTATTATGGGAATGTTATTTCCAATAAATGATATGTCATCATTTTATAGGACAATCACTGTCAGTGCGCTCCCACTAACCTATTTATATACATAAGAATCATTCTCGTTTTGAATTAAATCATATACCATTATGATTACATCAAAATGCTGGTTGTAAGAACGCAATGCTTGCTTCAATCCATAAATGGATCGAATTAACTTGCAAACCTGGTTTGCTTGTTTTGGTACGACAAAACCGTCAGGATGTTGTAAACATCCTCCAAAAGGTTTCCGTTTAAGGAAAGTGATTTTGACTTCCAGCTGCCATATTTCATAAATGAAACATGCAACATTCGCAAGCATTATTCAAATGGATTTAACCATGGCAACAGGAAAAAGGTTTCGTCATAATCAACACAATGTTGATAACGATACCTTTTCGCTACAAGCCTAGCTTCGTACGTTGGTATGTTGCCATCCATGTATGTCTTCCTTGAAGACTCATATAGTACCAATCGGCACAATGCCTTCCTGTATAACAACCAGTTTCCAAACTTGGTTGGTATACATGGAATCCATTTCGGACTTCATGACACTTTGCCATGATAGGTAGTCGATACCTTGTATCACTTCCTCATACGTACCCGGTTTGTGTTCCTCAATAAGATTGACATCTTCATGAGGTGAGATCAGAAACCCATACCTCCTATGTTGTTTTCTGACTCTCTTCGACTTACGCGGTTCTTGTGTATTCGTAGATTGTGCTACAGTTTCATCCCTGATGAACTGTTTGTATTCCGTAAGTATTTGGTGCTTGGAACAGTATTACTCTGAATTTCATCGAGTTTTACCTTCCTTCCACTTACCACTGCATATGGATATTCCTCTTAGGAAAACCGCATTGAGAGCAACAATTAGATTGTTCTCTTATGAGATGTATAAGTACTATACCTTTTGGTTTCCCTATGATAACCTACAAATTAGGCACTTATCCGATTTTTGTTTTAGTTTGGTATCATCCAAACTAATGCCCAGCATTCCCAAATCTTCAGGAATGAGAAACCCGATTTCTTTCCTATTCATATCTAATATGAATCTTGTCTAACAGATTTTTTATGGAACCTTATTCAAAATAAGTATTGCACTATCTAATGCGTATCCGTTGAAGGAAAATTATAGCTCAGAGTGACTCATGATTAACCTTATCATGTCCAACAAAATTCAGTTTCTCCATTTGGACACACCGCTCAATTGAGGTGTTCCGGGAGGAGTCCACTGTGAAAGAATTTTATACTCTTTCAAGTAATTGAGAAACTTATTGCTTAAATATTTTCATCACGGTCAAATCGTGATGTTTTAAAACTCTTGCCGATTTGTTTTTTTTAATACTTCGTGTCGAAACTCTTTGAATTTATCAAAAGTTATGTTTCAGAAGAAACACTTAACCGTAAGGCGATGCCACATCCATAAAGGTTACGAAGTATCCATATCCACTTCTAGCCTAGCTAGACATGAGCCTACTTATGTCACTATAAACGACGGCTAATAGATCAGTGACACTTACAATTTTACCAAGTAAAAGATATTTTAAACATTTTACCTAATAAACTAGATTCATAGATGTCATTTGAATTAGAATCAAATCTGTCCTAGTACCCACTTCTTCAAAAGTGTGGATATACGAGTCTCGTTAATATATCTCAGACAACAATGCCATAAATAAGTCTCATCTGATTAAATCAGTTTGAGCTATTTGTTTGTCATGTTATACGTTTGAGATTCATTTATATTTAAAATATAAATACTGTTATTCACATCTAATGTGTTTATCTCAATATCATATTTATAAAATAAAACACTTTAGTGTTTAGAATATAAAGGTACACCCGCAACGGGTTAAACCCTGATATAGAGATAATGTTTCTAGTCAAACTAGTTACGTTATAACAGTTTCCTAATTTAAGTACACACCCAAAGGGTAGTTCCTAAACTTAGGTCTCTACGGTTAAAACAACGACTCTCATCCCGTGTCTGATTCGTAGATCAATCTCAATTGAAGTCAGTATTCTGCTAATCAGCAGATTCCGCACATCAGTACAAATCTTATGTGCCACATCTAGTATCAAAAATCAAAATTTGAAACTAATAGCGAACATGTTTATGACAAACATACTTGAAGTCGGAAGTCTTGCCCCGCCTTCACTTCCTTCATGTCTGCCTTGTCCATACGGCAGTCACTCATCCAGTGACCCCATTTGCCACAGTTTAGGCAGACATCTTGGGATATGTCCTTTGTCTTCCTAGAAGACCGTGATGATTTTACCTTTTCCCTTTTTCACACCTAGAAGCCTTCGGCCAAGCCTTGGCCATCTGGGATGTCGAAGTAAAATGCGCCTTGCGCTTCTTGCCCTTTTACAAACTTTAGCTTTATTTCCTTGAGCATAGCCATTAACTCTCCAAGAGTTTTATATTGCAATTAGTACTTCTAATATCTAAGTATAGATCTATGAAGATCCTTTAATTTCAATATCATACTATAAGGATCTAATCCTTAGTTCTGATAAAGAAATTAATGAGTCATTGCGACAAGCATAACGGATTGAGTACTAAAGTTATCAACACATGAATCTTCCAAAGATCATGTTCTACTGTTTGCATAACTCCGGGCTTAGGCTCGAGACGTCATTTTATCAAATAAAGTAACTTCTCGGTTCTCAGGACTATCTTGAGGTACTATTCCCATTCTGATAATTGGAGCCGTTTAATGATATTTTCACCCATGATTATGTTCTAAACGCTAATCTTTCAGTTATCTTGATTGCTATAGTCCAACTATACAATCAACGATTTCGGGTACTATTTATATAATGATTACTATGGTCTAACTATATAATCAACTATAATTTTAATTTGGTTAAATTCAAATATATTGATTACTATAATCCAATTATATAATCAACTATAAATTGAAGTAGTTTCAATACAGTCCAACTGTTTAATTTAAAACAACAATTAAATATTAGTCCAACTAATATATAAATAATGACGAAAAATGATATGAGCGCGTATTGGCAAGTATCTAAACGAAATTACAAATTTAATGCTTGCCTCCTACTATTTTTCGGCGAGCCTCTAACCCTCTGTTGAGTACTCGGGAAACCTAGTTTCTTAG
Source organism: Zanthoxylum bungeanum (assembly GCA_019454045.1). NCBI lineage: Eukaryota > Viridiplantae > Streptophyta > Magnoliopsida > Sapindales > Rutaceae > Zanthoxylum > Zanthoxylum bungeanum. The sequence continues at coordinate 99,513 of SKCR01027545.1, read as the reverse complement.
TGGGCTAGGATCCCGTTAAATAACACACAACCTTGACTTTGGCCAACAAGCTGTATGATATTTAACTATGTAGATCTCTAAGATCAATTGGATCTTATCCAATTCCTAGATCCAGTAGGTGGACATCCAAGTCCGAAACATATATGCAATATATATGCCAATATATCCAATATATTTTCCTAACCTTTTTCCTCTGAATCAACTAAGTCTTGGCTTTGGCACAACAAGCTTAATAATTCCAGTTAAGCGGGACCCATTGACCTTGGAAAGCTTCATAATCGATGTCGATGGACAAGAAGTGATCTTGATTTTGGCCAAAAAATCATAACTTGGCATGATATGCGATATGGAGCAAAGCCTTCATGATTCAAACACATCCGAGATGGACAAAGGTCTTGACTTTGGCCAACAAACCAGTGCCAATCTTGGATCTTGAGTAAGAATCACTCAATAGAAGGAAAATACTTAATATGTTTTGAGGGTTTTTCACATAAATTGGCAACCAATTAATTATCTTTGATTAGGTCTCATCATTCACCCTTAAACATGCATTCTAAAAGCATAATAAGGCGCGATAAATAAAATAATAATGATATGCGGATGGATATTTAAAACATTTTGTTCCTAGAACAAATCTCTCCATTTCCTCTCTCCCGCTAGCACAAATCTTACTTCTACCCAATTACATAACACTTTTAAAGAAACCTCATTTATATTGAGGGGAATGGGTGAGAAGAGAAATACAAAGAGTCAAGAGGTAATAAGCTGGACACGCAGGTCCAATTTAATAAATTCTAAATTATTATAATAATTTCCAAAATTGCCCTCACCCATCTAATATCCATCTGATATACATTATTCATACATCACATCCATGTATTCACACAAAGCATGTTATCAATTTTACACTTTAATAATGAGCCTTTGCGACTTACAATATTAAATCCAATTTTTTACACTTTAATAATGAGCCTTTGCGACTTAGATTCTAAATCTAATCTTAATGGGTCTCAAAGCCCCATTTAACATCCAATGTCGTTTAATTTAAAGTCCAATGGGCTTTCAATTAATTTCTTAAGGTAAGGACTTTGGTCAATATGGGTCAAACCCAAATACCAAAACCCAATAAAGGAATCACCCTTTTGCCAAGAAACCAATTTCGGCCCATTAGGCCCAATTAAACATAAAAGGCCCATTCGTCATATTTGGACTTTGTGGAAATGGTTTTAGGCCTAATTGGATCCAACCAATTCTCCTAAACCATACTTGGCGCAACCAAGCCCATTAAGCCCAAATACAACTTTATAAGCACAATTCTAAATTTAGCCTAACTAATTAAATTCTAAAATTCCAAATTTCACAATTCAATTAACTAAAGTGTATTAGCCATAATTAACTACTTAAATCAACATTTCCAAAATACCAATTTACATAATTAATCATGCTTTATTATTATCAATTCATGTCCAACATAATTGAAGCAAAATCAATCCCATTCCATGCTTGGAAGCTCATGGCAATAAGAGGGACTTTAAATCCGATTTCGATTTTAATCCAATTAAATCCTAAATCAATTTATCCCAAGTCTTTCAACTCATCCAATGATCAAAATAAAAAATCACCATGACTTTAGGGCACCAACACATTCGGCCAAGCCTACTAATTTGGGGAAAATCAATCCAATTAATTTTTCTTCAAATTGAGCATGCACAACTCAAAGTTAACATATTATAAGCATGCTCAAACAAACAATTGCTAAAAACATGCTCAAATCAAATAGCCCCAAATTAAAGTTACGAACCCTAATTTTCAATTCCATGCTTAATCATGGCTCTGATACCATTGTTGGGTTATCTAGGTCAAACCAAGATCTAATTAAGCAATGAAAAGTGCGAATACATCAAAGTAAAGTTGCGGAAATACTCACTTTGATCGGCTTTTGGATGCGACGAACATAAAACTTTTCGTCCTTGTGTGATTCGGCCAAGCTCCTCCATGGATGATCTTCAAGCTGCAAGCTTTGTTGATGGATTCCATTCTCATGAATGGGTTTCCCTATCACCTTTGTGAGGCTCATTTGGTGTGCTAGTACACTTGAAGATTTGCAACAAATCTTCTTCATCTTCTTAGCAAGATTCGGCCAAGCCAAATGGCAAAAGAAATGAGAGAGCCATTCGGCCAAGGGAGAGAATGAGAGAGAGTAAGTGTTGTGTATTTGTTTTCTAAAAACATATATAAAAAAAAGGTATTCCAAATTTGGTAAAAGATTTTCCAAAAAGCAAAAAAAACCATTTTTGGAGGCAAAATGGCATTAATTGCCCACAACCACCACCATTATGAATAGTGACTGATTGTCAATCACCAAAAAGTGACTTGAAAGTGACAGGTGATGTGACACATGATGTGACTTGTAGCCGCACTTGATTCAAAATCGGAGTGGCCTCGCAAACACATTCCGGGCTCGGGTTCGTTAATTCTAAATTAACGAATTTTCCGTTACGACGTAATTAAATAATTATGCATAGTAAAATTACTATTCACGTCGCTAGCGAATTAATTCTAACTTAACATGTTCGCCCGAATTAAAATCTAATTTTAATTCCGCGTCGAAATCTATTTTCGTTTAATATATCGAATATATTATTTTATCTATTAATTCCAAATTAACGTTTTCTCTCTTTAAATATTATTTTATCCCAGATAAAATATCTTCCTAATTAATTATAGATTAATTTTCTCTCTGTACTAATTAATCCCAGATTAATTATGTTCGAGTCATATGTCATCGGTGAATCTTCGGGAAGTGACCCATGAGATCTCTGGATATGTTGGCAGTAAATCCGGTTGTTGGACTATCCGAACACGTACGTACCTAGTACTACATTTTTACCGATTTACAAGACATGGTTGGCTTCTAGCAAAACACCATGCCTACCAATTCTCCAGAAATATTCTTAAATGAATATTTAAATCTTAGTCAGGCGTAGTATACGTAGTATTGCATATTGCGATCCAGTATCGGATGTCACGTGCTAGGCCTGGCTGGTGGAATTGTGTCTGCCCCGTGTGAAGCACATATCGGATCTCTGGTAACTAGTCTCTTTAATCGGATAACTATGACATTGTCATATTATCCCGATAGCTGCAGCATAAAAAAGTACCAGTTCCGTATCCTACGTGTCATCATCTCCACTATGACTGAAGTGATACTTCCATCTTGACATCACACCCAATACACTACGATTCTCAATATACGCAGAAGAGGCGTACCAGAACCTGTTAAAGCCATGGACGACTAAAATCAAAGTATTTTGATTGTCGCAAGTATTAGCGGTGCAAGTCTCAAGTTAAGACCAAATACACCTACCCTGATTCGGACTCCCATAGACACACAATCATACTACCAATGGGATTCCGAGGAGTCTATCCAGAGCGAAGCTGTTTTCGTACCATCGGTAAACACAACCTCCTATTACACTTGCATGAGTATCCAATACCCAAATATTAGAATTATGCTGTTATGCTCCCATAACGCGCACAAGTGAAATATTAGTCTATTCCGTATTATCGATGTCCAATCTTGATATTACTACGACTAGGGATGTTTTAATGATTAAACCTTCGTAGATTGATATTGTCTCATATCATCTCAATCCGGAACTAATCACAAGGACTTTTATTATTTTACGTATCTTGGTAATCCAATTACAAATGATATAAAAGAGAAATTTCCTTTGTCACATAGTTAATTTGTACAACAACATCATGTTATGTACAAATAGTGATGTTATGGGTCATAATTGTCCAACAACTGTGTCCTTTATTAGATCATATCTAATACGCGACTAATGAGAGTCTCGTATGTCTCTTAGTTTTATATCATATATAAAACTTTATATCAAACATAACAGAAACTACTCTTACTGCTTCCACGGAGAAAAGAAGACTTAGGATATATAATACTAGAAAGAAATTTGTACAGTCTCACTGACCCTACTGAAAAATATGTATTTTCTATATTTTGATAAAATAAGACAATCTGACTGGTATCAAAATCAGAGACATGGATTTTCAGAAAACTTATCTGAGTCTACAATAGGCTCTATAAGCTAGTATATTAAACTGTGATCTTAGTAGAATACAAACTCTAGGATCATTCCAAAATGAATTCTTTAAACAAAGAAATCACGACAGATCTCTCATTCGAAGAAATCACTCGAGAACACCACTTTGCATTCTTTAGCCAAAATACATAGTTTAATATCAACATCAACCAACAGATCATTAATTGTTCAATTAGTGCGACTAGATACAATTTTTCTTAATTAAAGAGATGAATTAGTGTTATTGGAGCATAACCCCAAGAGTATTGAAAACCAATTTAGGAACATTCAATATCAATGAATCAAATTATATAAGATTCGACAACTGCCACTGACCAATTCCATCAAAATGGAATCGCGGAAGTTAATATTGAATAAGAATCACATTCATTAAATAACTTTATAACTAATTGCCTTAAATTCACCAGTTTGATCATATCAAACATCTTTGAATAATTCAAAGACTCACGATGAATTTTAAAATATAGTTTTCAATGCTTCAAATAGAATATCTTTGAACCATTCAAAATATTCTATCCGCGTTTCAACAGAAATATATTGAAGTTCTCGAATAATTCAAGACGTTTAATATATTCTCTTTTAAAAACACGTAACTAAGTCATGATAATTCATTAACTAAGTTACATAGTAAAGAAAACTATCTAAGGTAATTACTAATTCATTAAACTATATACATCTAATGTATTAGTCTAATAAATCTTGTGGTCCAATGATGATCATTGGTTAAATAAGATTTAATCATATCCTGAATACAATATTCATTAAATGGATAAGGATATTTGGTGTGAACTCATACCAGACCATCATTTACCATAAGGAATAAGCATCTAATGTTTTTATGATAAAATCTCATAAAGCACGGTTCTAAGTTATTTATTTTATCGAATATTTTCTTATTGTTTATCTTTTCATTAATGACACTACTAGTCGTCTTAAAATATGTAACACTGTTTATACAGAATAAGTAACTATCCAATAGTCACAAGTTCTGATATCAAATATCAAAACAGTCATTAAACATTATTTTAAATAACTAGACAAGAGATCTGTGTAACATCCCCGATATGAGAGATGTTACCGGCAGGGGACAGCTATACTAACCCCATAAGCCTCTGACTCTCTAACTATATTCTAATCTTTTCAAATGTAATGTCATGTCTATAAACTATACTCAATTTGAAATACATTTATTTCTCATGTCTATGAATACAAAATACTTTCCTTTACACAAATTAACCTATGCTTTTGATTTTTCATACTCTACTAATGCATATAGAAACTTTTACTTTGACACTGACTGGACTCTTATACTATATTACTCAATGTTGGTCGATTCCAACCCTGGTGACTGCATCAGTATCTATCCTCCCGAACTCCTCCTCTGAGAATCATGTAAAACATAAAGACTGGAGGGGGGTTTAGATCGTCGTACGATCTAAGTGAGTGGACTAAACTGAAAACTGAAATGAAAACTTGATTTCCAAAACCACAGTCTTCATAAAAACATCTTTATATGAAAACTTGTTCTGAAAGCTTTATCTTTCTGAAAACTGTCTTTAAAATCTGGTTTCTGAAAACTATTTGCTAAAAATCTGGATTCTGAAATATGTGTATTGAAGCACTAAAAACTGTATGAAATCTGGAAACTGAAAACTTTTCTGAAATCTGTATGTCTTCTGAAAATCTGGACGTATGAGGGCATTACGTATCACCGTCCCCTCATACACCTAACTGGAGCCATTAGTGCAAATCCATGACCTTGGGGCGTTACGTATCGGCGTCCCCCAAAACATGCCACTATTGTCTCAGAAAACTGGTGGTCTTGGGGCGTTACGCATCGCCATCCCCAAGCCACAAACTGGAGATGAGACTAGAGTCTAGGGGCTTTACGTATCGCCATCCCTCTAGCCCATCTGGAGGATCTGAGAGTGTCCTCTCGGTCCTCAACATGTGCACATGCTCTCTGTATCCGTCAATTCCAACTGTATCTCTATAATAGTTACATACTGGGGTGAGTTTTTACCTCATGCCCCGAAAAACATAAAATATTTTCTGAAAATATATAAAACTCAAACTGAAACATCTATTTTCCATACTTGAGGCCGATCTATATAATTGAATAAGAATAAATTTGTTAGCTACTACAACGAGAATATTCCCATAGATAAGAATAAACGTGCAATGCATGAATTATCACCCCCGTTGTGTTTATAACACGTTATAGCACCTTATAGAGTTTTACGAGGTTCATTTCACGATTACGCAAATCATTTTACGCGTCTATAACTCCTACATCAAAAATAAAAAAGTCACTGACAGTGACCTGATTTTGAAAATTCGGCATAAATAGAGGGGATCCGTTCTAGAGCTAAATATTTTATAGAATACTCCTCTATGAGTCTACTCTATGCCATTTTTTACGGATTTCGATTTGGACTCTTAGAACTCAAGATATAAGGCACTTTCCTCACCTTACGCAGCAGAGAACTAGACCAGTTCGCCACTGCTCTAACTCCAAATTCTGAATTTTTTTGCAATTTTATTTTAAGTCTAAAAATTTTGATTTTTAAGTATGTGATTTTCTTGTGTCTAGTTTACTTAAAAATTAACGGTTCATAAAACGGACGCTCGAAACCCCAGTTACAGCCGCTAGAATACATACAATCTAGGTGCATCAATTTGCGGCAAAACGTCGCTATAACTTCAAAATTTTCACAAACAAACTTCTTTCACTCCAAGCCCATTTCTTTCATTTTCCAACACCTAAATACATGCCATTTAATGTTCTTTTAACCTAAATAAACATTTTAAGTCATTGGGGTATCTCCACAAACACTTTATAAGCAACAATCCCTTTTCCTACAAACTCAATTTATTCAATCTATATTCATTTCCAACACTTCCAAACCACAAACCAAGATCCTATATATCATTCAACACTTCATTAAAACATGATTTATCCTTCCATTAATCAAGAATCAATTTCAATTATACATATAATTCAAAATATATTTAAACCCAAAACTCAACATCCTTTAACCCCAAATATCTAATCACCAAATCATCAACCCTTAAATTCATAATCTCATCAATTTGAACCAAAAACATGATATTATAACCATTAAATCATTCATACCATCAAAATTCAAAAACTCAAGATTTGGGTCATGGAATCTTACCTTCATTTTCTTGATTTTCCTTTTGTCTCCAAGTCTTCCATAGATGCCAAGCTTCTCTACTCTTTCCTTATTTTCTCTTCTTCCTTTCTTTCCTTTCTTCTTCTTCTTCTTCTTCTTCTTCGTCTATTTCCCTCTTTTCTTCTTCCCTTCAATTTCATTTTTAATTCTTGAGAAATAGTGAATAGTAAGTCCTTTTTATAGTGGACCCAATTGGTATTTGGAATGTTGGGGAAAAGAGTAGAAAAATCTAGAAAATTGGAGAATTCTCCATTTAGCCCCAAAATTACTATTTATCTAGAATTTGACTTACGTTTTTGACTTGATTCTAGTCCGAATTTGGAAATATATTTAACGCTGAAGTTGTAGGTCTCGGTCTTATCTTTCCAACGATATAAAGTTCATAAAAATTGGAGGTCGTATGAAAAGGTTATGCCCCAAATACTATGGGTCGTATAAAGGGCACATGGTATAGTCTCTTCCTGGGACTTCGGAAAATTTACCGATCGTCTCCAAAGCTGTTCCATGAGCATATATAAGTCCAAACATAGTTTATTTTACATACTTTCATCTCGTACATAACGGTATCACTGTAGACAGTAGTAAGGACTACCAGTCGTTATAAATTCTCCCCCTTAAATATGATTCGTCCTCGAATCCTCTCTGGTGTCTACTCGTGATCTTCTTAATTTCACGAATATCTATAGATGCTACTACACTTTACCTTTTTACTGGTAACCTCTGCTGACTACTAGACCTTTCCTCTTTTCCATTTCCTATGTCCTCATCCTGTAATACTTTTGCTGAGTACTTTTGACTATTGTCCTACTGTTCTGTCGATGTACCTTATACTCCTCATCTCTACGATTTCTTTCGTCTAGTCTTTCACTTATGCCCCATGATTTTTTAACTTGAGCAAGTTCTTAATAACTAGTATCTTGGCTCACCCCAGGAATTATAATATCTCATACATATACTTGATATTTTTCTATTCCACTTGTCCAACTTGACCTTAATATTATTTCTTATTACTCGACTATTATCTCCCAATATTTCCTTTACAGCTCTTAGTAGTCCTTAAGTTTTTCTTCTTTAACAACCCATTTGCATTAACCTATTTCGTCACCTCTGTACTATAAAACAGACCTACCAAACCCCCATACCTGCAGTTAAACCATCCCAAACCCATAGTGGTTTGGTCTCCTTAAGCTAGGGCTGGGTACCTTACGCAATTCCTCACTAAATATTTCTTAGTATTCTTATAATCCTTTCTTTATTTTTCTAAAAGCTTACTTGGTCTATGTTTTATCCTTGGACTATATCTTATAGATCTCAATTCTCGATTTTTCTCTACTATTCTTTTGTATCTATTTGTCTTCTTATACGCGGTCGTATCTAAGTATCTTCTCTTTATTAATTTCCATATTAAGGTAAAATTGCTCTCTTTGTTTTTATATTATATTACTCTTCTATCAATACTTACTTAGTATGTTCTCTCCAGTTTGTTGTTACCCTTTGACTATCTCACTTTCCATACTGATATCAATCATCATGTTGATTTACTTTTCTATTTCATTCTCTATCTGCACCTACTATAGGTCATATCTTCCTTTTTTACTTGAAGGATATCTGTTCTCATATATCCTTGGTTATCCTTAACACTGTCATTTACATTCTTATCATATACTTAGTTACTACTTCTCTCTTGTTACTTTATCTAATGGTTTCTCTTTACATCTATTACTCGGATGATCCTTTCTTTTCTTATCATTCTGATTTAATGCTGTCCTTAAGGGTCATACGTTTCAGTCTTTTATCACTACTCTTGTATTTGCTTCTAGAGTATCTCAAGGTTACGGTTCGGTTCTATCTTTATTACTGGTATCAATCGAGGGTTGGGAGGGTGGGAACAAATCTTGAGGCTCTTCTGTTGCGGTATTTCGGTGACCCATACTTTTACCTAAGAACCTCATGTATACCTGTCTGGTATCTCTTTCTATACTAGGTGTTGAAGTTTTTTTAAGGTCTCAAGATCAAAACTCAAGCATGAATCATAAGTGAATACAACGACGGAAGTGCGGAATACTTACATCAAGCGGTTGAGCGACGATTTGGGCAACAAAATTCAAATTCTGCACACTTTTTCAAGGCAGTGGGCTGCTGTGAGCAGTGATATGCGCCCCTTGTCTTCATGATTTGAAGCTCCAAGCTTCACCGTAGTGGTTCCGGCTCATGGGTATGCTTCCCTATCACCTTGGCATGATCCCTGAGTGTGCTAGCACTCTTGTTTTGCCACAAAACAAACTGGCTTCCCTCCATTTCCTTTTGTTCTCACGGCAGTTCACTGCCTCAAGAAGAAGAAAATGGCGTGTGATGGAGAGAAGGAAGAAGAAGAGATGAGAGAGAGGAGGGAAAAATAAGAGTGATTAGTGTATACGGTTTTGGTGGAACTTTATGCATCAAATGCACTTGAATTTCATTTGAAATTCATTTCATACACATTTGGGTTTAATTCCCAACCACACACATCACCTTTATCACATCAAGTCACATCACTTCAATTTATCAATCCAATCAATTATCACATCAATCAATCAATCCAATCAATTGTCACATCACTCAAAGTGACATGATTTGACGCTTGATGTGACGCTAGATGCGACTGGTGACTTGACGCTTGATTTGGCGTGCCGCACTCGAATTCCAAATACGAATGCGCTCGCAAATAATCTCGGGCTCAGGTTCGCTAATTCCAAATTAATGAATTTTCCGTTGCGTCGTAATTAAATGATTACGCCAAGTGAAATCACTATTCATGTCACTAACGAATTAATTCTAAATTAATTCGTTCGCCCGAATTAAAATCTAAATTTAATTCCGCGTCGAAATCCAATTCGATTAATATATCAATATATTAATTCCTCTATTAATTCCAAATTAATGTTTCTCTCTCTTTAATCGACATTTTATCCTAGAAAAAAATATCTCCGCAATTAATCCCAGATAATTTTCTCTCTCATCTAATTAATCCCAGATTAATAAAAGTGCGAGTCATACGTCATCGGTGAATCTTTGGGAAGCGACCCATGAGATCCCCGGATATGTTGGCAGTCAAATCGGTCGTCGGACTATCCGAACACGTAAGTACCAAGTACTACGTTTTACCGATTTACAAGACAAGGTTGGCTTCTAGCAAAGCACCATGCCTACCCAATTCTCCGGAAATATCCTTACAGGAATAAGGATCTATATCAAGCGTAGTATACCGTAGTATTGCGTATTTCTGTCCAGTATCGGATGATCACATGCAAGGCCTAGAGCTGGTAGAGTGTCTGCCCCGTACGAATCATATATCGGATAACAAGCAACTAGTCTCTTTAAAATCGGATAATCATGACCAAGTCATATTATCCCGACTGTTGCAACCTTATATTGAGAACGAGTTCTGTATCCCCGCGTGATCATCAACTCCATATGACTGGAGTGACACTTCCGTCTTGACATCACACCCAACACACTACGATTCTCATTATACCCAGTATTGGCGTACATAGAACCGGTTAAAGCCCTGGATGACCGCAACCAAAGTATATTGATTGTCGCAAGTATTAGCGGTGCAAGTCTCAAGTTAAGACCAAATACACCTACCCTGATATCGGACTTCCATAGACACGTAGTCATACTACCAATGGAATTCCGAGGGGGTCTAATCCAGAGCGAAGCTATTTCCCGTACCATCGGTGAAACGCAACCTCCTATTACACTTGCATGAGTATCCAATACCCAAATATATGAGAACTATGTCGTTGTGCTCTCACAACACGCACAAGTGTAATACTAGTCTTTTACGCATTCATCGATGTCCAATCTCGATAATGCTCTGACCAGGGATGTTTAATGATTTATCCTTCATGGACTGATACTGTCTCATATCATTCTCCGTCCAGGAACAAATCATAGGGACCTCTTATCATTTATATATCTAGGTGATCTAATCACAAATGATACGAGTGCAATCTTCTATGTCACATAGTTAATTTGTACAACAACACCGTGATCTGTACAAATAGTGACGCTATGGGTCATAACTGTCCAACACTAGGTACTATTACTAAAAATTTTCTGACCTACCTTTTTCTAACTTTACTTCTGATCCCTACATCAATAAAATACTTCATATCCTTTACAAATCCTTCTAGAAGTATATTCTTTAACAAGCTCCTTATACTGTTTCTTTATCTTAGTCCTGCACTTCTTACTTACTTACTTCTTTGAAAAAAAAAACTCTTTCTACTTTGTCTACTGCGAACATCTTTTACTAAATCTCCGATCTATACACTATTCTCCTCCTACAACCCTTACACTTAACTCTATGAGATTCTTTATAAGTTGCTTAATATTTTCTATAAATCATTTTCCATGATCTTTGTTCCTCTAATTTCTCTGCTTCCTTAAAAGGTCATTGACTTAGTTATTGTGCCACCTCATGATTTATCTATCCTAGCAACTGTTTTCCTTTACTGATCCTTTTCTCTACTAGCTATAGGATTCCATTGTTATCATTGATTTTTTTACTCCGACTTATCTTAATCTTTGAACTATTCTGGGTTTTCTTCTTTATTTCTTAGCCCAAGTAGTCTGTCTTTTAAGGTCCTTTATCTTCTTCAAATAAACTTCATTGGTTTTCTTACAGTTGCATGTACTCATGCTAATAGGAACTACTAGTATCTCATCGGTCATTTTCTTTATGTCTGGGGGAAGCTTCTTCATCCTTGTTTTAGTACTCAATATCCTGATGGGGCCTATTGCTCATGAAGGGTAGGTACAAGGTAGACTCTATCAGGGTAACTTTCTTATCTGGTATCTCGAAGGAGCGAATATCTGATTAAGTCGAAACCTTATCTATTAGATCTTTTGGCTAGGAGAAACTATCTATTATCTCAATCACCACTGATCTTATCTATCTACAGGTCTGAGTTCAGAAGATCTAAAATCTCTCTCTCTTCTTATGGCATTTCCATATCCATTAAAGGGTTCCACGATCGTCCTTAATACTTGGAAACTTACTATCTATACGAAATGGTTCAGAAAACGTTGAATCAACTCGAAGGAATTCTTCTGAGGAATGAAGATATTTCGCTCGAGGAAAAGAACTTTTCCTTAGATTTACTCAGCTTTTATTCTAATCTAATCTTACTATACTCATCTTTACTATTAGTTCCAGTATTATCCTTTGTTACTTATCTCCACGTTTCTTATTCTTATTTCTATTGATTTCAACATTTCTGTCTATTTCTTTTCATATATCTTTGTTTTCTTCCTTATCGATTTGATTCTGTATCTCTATTTCTTTCTTATATCTAGTTACTTTTACCTTCTTACACTTTTCTTTGCTTTTCTTCCAGCTTTTTCTCTTTATCCTATACCGTATCTTTTTGCTTGCTATTTCTGGTTACTTAACATCTAAATACATTTCTTATTTTATTTATTTCATTTTATTTATTATTTTTTTCCTTTTTAGTTTTCCCTCTGATAAGTGGATATCTTTTAAGTTCTACTATCTATAAGAAATACTTGAAGGCTACTGGTTTGGCTTGAGGGAATGTTCTGAGGAATAAAAGAATCTTACTTCTATTGAGCATCTCTAATACTTACTATGGCTTTCTCCATTCTTCTTTTGTTGCTATGAATTCATGTACTTTCTCACTGATCTAATCCTGTATCTCGATCTTTTCTTACTTCTGACTACTTAATTATCTTTACACTTTCCTTACTTCTCTCTTAGCTTTCTCTTTCCTCTTATACTTTCTTGGATGGCTTTCCTTGGAACTTACTTTCTAGTTCTCTAGTTTATGCCGGACTTCAGGGAGTAATCTAAAATGATTAGGAAATGATTTCTATCTAGAGTAAAGAAAAGAGTTCAGAGGACTTGGGAATATTTAATAACCTGTCTGTGAAGCTTTGAGGATGTACTCGAGGATTAGATACTGGAGAGGTAGCGCCCTGCATACTAGTATCCCGGACATACTAAGTATTTAAGACTCTAACACTCTTGCCATTGCAGTCACTGACTCCATAGACCATGCTCTGATACCATCTTTATAACATCCCTGATCTGGGAGATGTTACCGGCATGGGACATCTATACTAACCCCATAAGCCTCTGACTCTCTAACTGTATTCTAATCTGTTCAAATACAATGTCATGTATATAGACTATACTCAATTTGAAATACATTTATTTCTCATGTCTATGAATACAAAATACTTTCCTTTACACAAATTAACCTATGCTTTTGATTTCTCATACTCTACTAATGCATACAGAAACTTTTACTTTGCACTTACTGGACTCTTATACTATATGACTCAATATTGGTGGACTCCAACCCTGGTGACTACATCAGTATCCATCCTCTTGAGCTCGTCCTCCGAGAATCCTGTAAAATATAAGAACTGGAGGGGGGTTAGATCATCATACGATCTAAGTGAGTGGACTAAACTGAAAACTGAAATGAAAACTTGATTTCCAAAACCACAGTCTTCCATAAAAACATCTTTATATGGAAACTTGTTCTGAAAGCTTTATCTTTCTAAAATCTTCTTTTGAAACTCTAGTTTCTGAAAACTGTCTCTAAAATCTGGTTTCTGAAAACTATTTGCGAAAAATATGGATTCTGAAATCTGTGTATTGAAGCACTGAAAACTGTATGAAATGTAGAAACTAAAAACTTTTCTGAAATCTGTATCTCTGTCTGAAAATCTGGACGTATGAGGGCGTTACGTATCACCGTCCCCCCATACGCCTAAATGGAGCCAGAAGTGCAAATCCATGACCTTCGGGCGTTACGTATCGCCGTCCCCCAAAGCATGCCACTACTATCTCAGAAACCGGTGGTCTTGGGGCATTACGTATCGTCATCCCCCAAGCCACAAACTGGAGTTGGGGGTGTGGATCTATGCTACCACCCAAGCTCAAACTGGGGTCTACGGGCGTTACCTATTGCCGTCCCCCTAGCCCATCTGGAGGATTTGAGAGCGTCCCCTCAGTCCTCAACATGTGCACATGCTCTCTGTATCCGTCAATTCCAACTGTATCTCTGTAATAGTTACATACTAGGGTGAGTTCTTACCTCATGCCCCGAAAAATATAAAACATGTTATGAAAATATATAAAGCTCAAACTGAAACATATGTTTTCCATAAAACCTTCTCAAATCATGATAAATTATGTATGATATAAAAATAAACTTAGTTAACGCCCTAGTTGCTAAAACGTAAGTCTGATTTAAGAAAATGCGAAATAAAAATCAAGTAAAAGAGAAGGTATCCACTCACTGTATATGGCTGAGATGAGTCTCTTCACGGGGTGGAAGGCCGATCTATATATATGAATAAGAATAAATTCGTTAGTTCTACAACGAGAATAATCCCATGGATAAGAATAAACATGCAATGCATGAATTATCACCCATGTTGTGTTTATAACACGTTATAGCACCCTATAGAGTTTTTACGAGGTTCGTTTCATAGTTATGTAAATCATTTTACGCGTCTACAACTCCTACATCAAAAAATAGAAAAGTCACCGGCAATGACCTGACTTTGAAAATTCGGCATAAATAGAGGGGAACAGTTCTGGAGCTTTATTTTTTATAGAATACTCCTCTATGAGTCTACTTTATGCCATTTTATACGGATCTCGATTTGGACTCTTAGAACTCAATATATAAGGCACTTTCTGCACCTTACGCAGCAGAGAACTGGACCAATTTGCCACTGCTCTAACTCCAAATTCTGTATTTTTCTGCAATTTCATTTTAAGTCTAAAAATTCTGATTTTTAAGTATGTGATTTTCTTATGTGTCTAGTTTACTTAAAAAATAACGGTTCATAAAACGGACGCTCGAAACCCTAGTTACAACCACTAGAATACATACTATCTGGGTGGATCAATTTGCGGCAAAACGTCGCTATAACTTCAAAATTTTCCAAACAAACTTCTTTCACTCCAAGCCCATTTCTTTCATTTTCCAACACCTAAATACATGCCATTTAGTGTTCTTTTAACCTAAATAAACATTTTAAGTCATTGGGGTATCTCCACAAACACTTTATAAGCAACAATCCATTTTCCTACAAACTCAATTTATTCAATCTATATTCATTTCCAACACTTCCAAACCACAAACCAAGATCCTATATATCATTCAACACTTCATTAAACATGCTTTATCCTTCCATTAATCAAGAATCAATTTCAATTATACATATAATTCATAATATATTTAAACCCAAAACTCAACATCTTTTAACCCAAATATCTAATCACCAAATCATCAATCCTTAAATTCATAATCTCATCAATTTGAACCAAAAACATGATATTATAACCATTAAATCATTCATACCATCAAAAACCAAAAAACTCAAGATTTGGGTCATGGATTCTTACCTTCATTTTCTTGATTTTCCTTTAGTCTCCAAGTCTTCCATAGATGCCAAGCTTCTCTACTCTTTCCTTCTTTTCTCTTCTTCATTTCTTTCCTTTCTTCTTCTTCTTCTTCTTCCCTCTCTTTATTTCTCACAGTTTTTCCTATTTTATTTTTCACTTCAATTTCATTTTTAATTCTTGAGAAATAGTGAATAGTAGGTCCTTTTTATAGTGGACCCAATTGTTATTTGGAAAGTTGGGGAAAAGAGTAGAAAAATCTAGAAAATTGGAGAATTCTCCATTTAGCCCCGAAATTACTATTCATCCAGAATTTGACTTGCATTTTTGACCTGATTCTAGTCCGAATTTAGAAATATGTTTAACGCTGAAGTTGTAGGTCTCGATCTTAGCTTTCTGAGAGGTCGTATAAAAAGGTTATTCCCCAAATACTATGGGTAGTACAAAGGGCACATTGTACAGTCTCTTCCCGGGACTTCGGAAAATTTACCGATCATCTCCAAAGTCATTCCATGAGCATATATAAGTCCAAACATTGTTTATTTTACATACTTTCGTCTCGTATATAACGGTAGCACTGTAGATAGTAGTAAAGACTACCGATCGTTACAATCTGGTATCCAATACCTACAGTCGTCGTATTGTGAGAATTGATATTCTCTATACACAACTATGCACATCTCTTTTTTTTAGCTTTATAATTTACGTTCAATTATTCACAATGATTGTAAATAATTTAACAGCAAACAGTGTCAGACACATAACTTCTAAAATTCACTAAAGGCAAGAAACGTCATTATAAGATAAACAAACAATAATGAGGTTTTCTTAATGCAAGTCAAGAATTTCAAGACATGAACTATTCAGTCAATTCTTACTGCATAAGAAACATTTTTACTAGATTAATATCCTAAAACCGATATCTATTTAGATTGCCTAATCGTGACTTAATAATTAAGCCACGAACCATCTTGAATTTTAAGAAAATCGGAACAACAGTTCCCGATGGTTTCAACTAATCTAACAATATCTAAGTCTACTGTCTTTCTAGAATATATTCTAGAACTACGCAACCTTAAGTAAAGTCAGAAAAACTATTCAAGTAATAAGTATGCAGTGGAATAGAAGTATAATTCTATAAAAAAAAATATAGAATAAAGGAAAATAAAAGCATCATTTTCCAAAATATTACACACTGCTTAAGTTATGGATTTTAAACTCAGCAGTGTCTTCCATTACTTTAAGTAATTCCGTAATCCCTAATGGACAACGGGAATTTAATAATTAAATCGAATTCCATAGTGATAGTAGGATCCCATAAATATATTTCGACTCACAGCTTTGGCACGATTTCACCTACATATATTTATTACGTAAACAACTCTTTGTCAATCACTCACCAGTGACTCCTGATTTTGATCCTGACCGTTTCTCGCTGGGACAGCTTTAGCACATTCACAGGGAGGCGTATCAAGGCTACACTTGTCAATCACAAACTCAAGCTATAGGTATAGTCCTGACAACTTTGGCAAGTTCAGGATTTCCACTTTCACTTGAATTTATCCAGTATTAATATACAGGCGGTATGGATAATAATCCTATAACCTGTTTGACAATTATGACCCATAGCATCACTATTTGTACAGATCATGGTGTTGTTGTACAAATTAAATATGTGACAAAGGAAATTGCTCTTTTATCATTTGTAATTGGATTACCAAGATATATAAATGACAGAAGTCCTTATGATTAGTTCCTGATTGAGATGATATGAGCCAGTATCAATCCATAAAGGTTTAATAATTAAACATCCCTAGTCATAGTATTATTGAGACTAGACATCGATAATGTGGAATAGACTAGTATTGCACTTGTGCGCGTTGTGGGAGCATAATGGCACAGTTCTCATATGTTTAAGTATTGGATACTTATGTAAATGCGATAGGAGGTTGTGTTTTACCGATGGTACAGAAAAAAGCTTCGCTCTGGATAGACCCCGCGGAATCCCATTGGTAATATGTCTATGTGTCTATGGGAGTCCGCTTCAGGGTAGGTGTATTTGGTCTTAACCTGAAACTTGCACCGCTAATACTTGCGACAATCAATATACTTTGGTTCTGGTCGTCCAGAACTTTAACCGGTTCTGTGTATGCCTCTTCTGGGTATATTGAGAATCGTAGTATATTGGGTGTGATGTCAAGATGGAAGTGGAGATTTTGATCACGTAGGATACGGAACTGGTACTCTTATATGCTGCAGCTATCAGGATAATATGACAAGGTCATAGTTATCCGATTAAAGAGACTAGTTACCAGAGATTCGATATGTGCTTCGTACGGGGCAGACACATTCCCAGCCCTAGGCCTTGCACATGACCATCCGATACTGGATCGACATACACATATACTTCATATACTACGCCTGATATAGATTACAATATTCCTTTACGAATGTTTTTGGAGAATTGGGAAGGCATGGAGCTTTGCTAGAAGCCAACCTTGTCTCGTAAATAGGTAAAACGTAGTACTAGGTACGTACGTGTTCAGATAGTCCGATAACCGGATTTACTGCCAACATATCCGGGGATCTCATGGGTCGCTTCCCGAAGATTCACCGATGATGTATGACTCACACTTTATTAATCTGGGATTAATTAGATGAGAGAGAAAATTAATCTGTGATTAATTACGGAGATATTTTATCTGGGATAAAATACTATTTAAAGAGAGAGAATGATTAATTTGGAATTAATCGGTAAATTAATATATTTGATATATTAAACGAAATTGGATTTCGACGCGTAATTAAAATTAGATTTTAATTCGGGCAAACGAGTTAATTTAGAATTAATTCGTTAGCGACGTGAATAGAAATTTTGCTAGGCATAATTATTTTATTAAATTTGATTTAATTACGTCGTAACGAAAAATTTGTTAATTCGGAATTAGCGAATCCGAGCCCGAGAGTGTTTGCGGGGCCTCTCATATTTCGAATCGAGTGAGGCCCACAAGTCACATCAAGCGTCAAATCATTAATCATTCTTGTGATGTAAGTCACATCACTTTGAGTGATTGACACAATGTCACTATTCATGATTGATGTAAGTGGTTGGAATGTTTTTGATGGCTTGAAAGACATTTATTATTTTTTAATATTTGATATATGTCTTTGGTTTTTGGAAATCCATCAACACACACCATCTTCCTCTCTCTCTCTCACCATTCTCGGCATTGGGCCATTTTTCTCTCAAATATTTTCTTCCATGGCCGAAAATATCAAGGAAAGAGATGGTGATTTTTGTGGCAAAAATTACCAAGAGCTAGCACTCAAAAAGAGGACATACAAGGTGATAGGGAAACCATCTCATGAGCATGGAATCCGTTGCCAAAGCTTGGAGCTTGAAGACCAACATGGAGCCCAAATTGGAAGCAAAACCGTGAGCTTCAACCTTGGAGGAAAAGACTTTTTTTCATCGCATCCAAAAGACGATCAATGTAAGTATGTTTCCGCCGTACATCTTGATGTATTCACATGATTTTCATTGCTTGATATGATCTTGGGATGCTTAGTAAAAACCAACAATGTTATCTATAGCCTAATTGAGCATGAAAATGATTTAGGGTTAAAATTGGGTAAAATCAATTTGAGCATGATTTGATGAAATTATTTGATTGAGTATGCTTAAATGATGTTTAATTGAAGTTGGATATGATCAATTTCATGAAAAGTTGACTGGATCAATTTTTGCCCAAATAGTAGGCTTGGCGGAATTTGAAGATATCATAATCTCATGGTAATTTTTGGTTTTTGATTCATTGGATGAGTTTGAAAGACTTTGGGAATGTTAATTTAAATTCAATTGGATTGAATTTGGAATTGGACAAAAATCCCTACCATTGCCGTGAGTTAAGAAGCATGAAATGGGTTTGATTTTTGATTCAAATGTGTTGGACATATATTGATGATGATAAGCATGATTAATTATGCAAATTGGTATTTTGGAAATGTTAATTTGGTTAATTAATTATGGCTTTACACTTTGAGTAATTAAATTGTGAACTTGGAATTTTGGAATTTAATTATGTTGGGCTTAATTTGGAATTGGGCTTGAAAAGTTGCATTTGGGCTTAATGGGCTTGGTTGGGCCAAGTTTGGTTTAGGCTAATTGGTTGGATCCAATTGGGCCCAAAACCATATCCATAAAGTCCAAATATAACTATTGGGCCTTTAAAGTTTAATTGGGCCAAATGGGCCTAAATTGATTTCTAGGCTTATGGGGTTATTCCTTGATTGGGCTTTGGTTGCCGAAGCCCACGTCTTAAGAAATTAATTGAAAGCCCATTGGACTTTAATTAAACGACATTGGATGTATATTGGGCTTTGAGACCCGTAACGATTAGATTTGGAATCTAAATCGTAAATGCACATTTAAAAGTGTAATTATTTAATTTGGAATTAAATAAATGAATTAGTATTAAATACAAGTTAAATTGGATTTAATGTTGTAGTTTAATTTAATTCAAGAATTCGTACTTTGAGTACTTATTCGTAATACGTGTTTTACTCGCGCAAAATCAAATCGTTGTTTGAACATTGGATGGTCATTAATATTCAGATTAATTAATTGGATTAGTTTGATTGATAACATGCTTGTGTGAATACATGGTTGCGATGTATGAATAATGTATATCGGATGGATATTAGATGGGTGAGGGCAATTTTGGAAATTATTGTAATAAATTTAGAATTTATTAATTAGACCTGCGTGTCCAGCCTATTACCTCTTGACTCTGTGTATTTCTCTTCTCACCTATTCCCCTCAATGTAAATTAGGTTTCTTTAGAAGTTTTATGTAATCGGGTAGAAGTAATACTTGTGCTAGCGGGAGAGAGGAAATGGAGAGATTTGTTCTAGGAACAATGTGTTATGTATCCATCCGCATATCATTATTATATTTACTTACGCGCCTTATTATGTGTTTAGAATGCATGTTTAAGGGTGTATGATGATGAGACCTTAACAAAGATAATTAATTGGTTTCCAATTACGCGAAAAACCCTCAAAACATATTAAGTTTTTTTCCTTTCATTGAGTGATTCTTACTCAAGATCGAAGACTGGCACTGGTTTGTTGGCCAAATTCAAGACCTTTGTCCGTCGCGGATGTGTTTGAATCATGAAGGCTTTGTTCCATATCGGTGTCTTGTCCAAGTTGTGATTTGTTGGCCAAAGTCAAAATCACTTTTTGTCCATCGACATCGATTACAAAGCTTTCCATAGTCAATGGGTTCCGCTTAACTGGGATCATTAAGCTTGTTGTGCCAAAGCCAAGGCTTAGTTGATTCAGAGGAAAAAGGTTAGGGAATATATTGTATATATTGGCATATATAAGATATATGTTTCGGACTTGGACGTCCACCTACTGGATCTAGGAATTGGATGGGATCCAATTGTTCTTAGAGATCTACTTAGTTAATTATCATACAATTTGTTGGCCAAAGTCAAGATTGTATGTTATTTAACGGAATCCTAGCCCACTAGGAAACTAGGTTTCCTGAGTACTCAACAGAGGGTTAGAGGCTCGCTGAAAAATAGTGGGAGGCAAGTATTAGATTGCAATTTCG
The DNA here is from genome assembly GCA_019454045.1 of Zanthoxylum bungeanum. Lineage (NCBI taxonomy): Eukaryota > Viridiplantae > Streptophyta > Magnoliopsida > Sapindales > Rutaceae > Zanthoxylum > Zanthoxylum bungeanum. The sequence goes on along the minus strand of SKCR01027545.1, from coordinate 78,138 downwards.
TTTAGATACTTGCCATACGCGCTCATTTCATTATTCGTCAAAATTTACAAATGTTGTTTTAATATAAAAAGTTGGACTGTATTCAAACTAATTCAATAAATAGTTGATTTTATAATTGGATTATAGTAATCAATATAATTGAATTTAACAAATCAAAGTATAGTTGATTATATAGTTGGACTATAGTAATCATTATATACAAAGGTACCTCAAGTCGTTGATTAAATAGTTGGACTATTATGATCAAGATAAATTGAAAGATTGAGCATTTAAAACATAAATCTTGGATGAAAATGTATTTAAATGGTTTAATCTTCAGATTGGGAATAAAACCTCAGGATAGTCTTGAGAATCGAGAAGTTGTTTTATTTGATAAAATGACATCTCGAGCCTAAGCCCGGAGTTAAGCAAATAGTAGAGCATGACATTTGGAAGATTCATGTAATGATAACTTTAGTGCTTAATCCATTATCCTTGCCATAATGACTCTTTAATTTTATCGTCATAACTAAGGATTATATCTTTAAACCATGATTTTGAAATTAAAGGATCTTCATAGGTCTATACTTAGATCTTAGAAGCATTAATTGCAATAGAAAACTCTTGGAGAGTTAATGGCTATGCTCAATGAGACAAAGCCAAAGTTTGCAATAATGGCAAAGAAGCGCAAGGCGTATCTTACTTCGATATCCCAGAAGGCCAATGCTTGGCTGAAGGCTTTTGGGGTGTAGAAAAGGGCAAAGGCAAAATCATCACAATCTTTTAGAAAGACAAAGGACATATCCCAAGATGTCTGCCTAAACTGTGGCAAACGGGGTCACTGGAAGCGTGACTGCCGTATGGACAAGGCAGACATGAAGGAATAGAAGAAAGGGCAAGGCTCTGACTTCAAGTATGTTTGTCATAAACATGTTCACTACTAGTATTAAAATTGGATTTTAGATAATAAATAGTGTTACATAAATATATGTACTGATTTGCAGCATCTGCTGATAAGCAGGATACTGACTTCAGATGAGATTTATCTGCGAATCAAAAATTGGAAGAAATTCGATGTTTTAACCGTAGAAATATTAATTTTGGAACTACCTTTGGGGCATGTAATTAAATTAAGAAACTGTTATAACGTACCTAGTTTGACTAGAAATATTATCTCTATATCGAGTATAACTCCTTGCGAGTATACCTTTATATTCTAGAACACTAAAGTGTATTATTTTATAAAGATTATATTGAGATAAACACATTAGATGTAAATGACAGTGTTTATATTTTGAATATAAATAAATCTCAAACATATAATATGACAAACAAATAGCTCAAACTGATTTGATCAGATAAGACTTATATGTGGCAGTATTGTCTTGGACACATTAAACAAGACTCGTATATCCACACTTTTATAGAGTAGGTACTAGGACGGATTTGATTCTATTCAAATGATGTCTACGAATCTAGTTAGTTTTGGACAAAGTGCCTAAATACCTTTTTCTTGGTAAAAGTGTAAGTGTCATCGATCTGTAAGCCCTCGTTCATAGTGACGTAAGTGGGCCCATATCTAGCTAGGCTAGAGGTGGATAATAATACTTCGTAACCTTTACGGATGTGGCATCGCGTTATGGTTATGTGCTTCTTTAAGAAACATAAATCAGAAACTTTCAGAAAGTTTCGACACGAAGTAGACAAACAGATCGGCTAAAGTATTAATACCATCACGATTAGACCATGATGAAAATACTTAAGCAATAAGTTTCTCGAATACTTGAAAGAGTATAATATTCTTTCAATGAGGACTCCTCCCGGAACACTTCAATTTGACGGTGTGTCCGAACAGAGAAACCGAACTGAGTTGGACATAGTAAGGTTAATCATGAGTCGCTCTGAGCTACCATTTTCCTTCAAAAGGATAAGCATTAAACAGTGCAATACTTATTTTGAATAAGGTTCCATGAAATTCTATTAGACACAATTCATGTTAGATATGAACAGGAAAGAAACCGGGTTTCTCATTCCTGAATATTTGGGAATGCTAGGCATACTTTTGGATGATACCAAATAAGAACCCAAATTGGATAAGAGCCTATCTGTAATTGGTTATCCTAGGGAAACCAAAGTATAGTACTTATACAACTCACAAGAGAACAATTTTAATTGTTGCTCATCATGCGATTTTCCTAAGAGGAACACTTATTTACAGTGGTAAGTGGGAGGAAAGTAAAACTCGATGAAAATCGTAGTAATACTGTTATTGACACCGATTCCTTAATGGAACACAAACAGTTCATCAAGGATGAAACTGTACCACAATTTTTAAATACACAAGAACTGCGTAGTTGGAGAGAGTCAAAAAACAACCTGAGAGGTCTGATCTCATCTCATAAAGATGTCAATCTTATTGAGACTACGTTTGAGGAAGTGATACAAGGTATCGACTACCTAATTTATGGCAAAAATGCCATAATGTCCTAAATGGATTCCATGTATATCAACCATATTTGGCTACTGGTTGATGTACCAGAAGGCATTATACCTATTGGTACTAATTAGTCTTCTAGGAAAACATACATAGATGGCAACATATAAATGTACCAAGCAAGGCTTGTACATAAAGGGTATCGTCATCAACATAGTGCCGATGAACAACGAAACCTTTTACTCGTTGCCATGGTCAAATCCATTTAGATGATGCTTGCTAATGATGCATGTTTCATTTATGAAATATGACAGCTGAACGTCAAAATCACTTTCCTTAAACGGAAACCTTTTGGAGGATGTTTATCAACATCCTAACGGTTTTGTCGTACCAAAATAAGCAAACAAGGTTTGCAAGTTAATTCGATCCATTGATGGATTAAAGCAAGCATTATGTTCTTAGAACTATTGTTTTGATGTAATCATAATTGTATATGATTTAATTCAAAACGAATAGGATTCTTGTGTATATAAAGAGGTTAGTGGGAGCGCACTGACAGTGAATGTCCTATAAAATGATGACATATCATTTCTTGGAAATGAAATTCCCATATTACAATCGGTGAAAGCTTGGCTTTCATGAAAATTCTCCGTAGAATTCTTGGGAGAGACAACCTTTATTATAGGAATAAAGATCTACTGGGATAGATCTAAAAGTTGTTGACACTCTCTGAGTACTCGTACATTGAAAGAAATGTACGTGACCCGGTGTCTCATATGCTTTGAGCATATGGAGTCACAATCAGGCCAATCCAAGTGATAGTCACTGGATTGATGTTAAGGATACCTCTAGTATCTTGGATGAATTGAGGATGCTGTCTTATACTATGGAGAAGGAGAACTTGAAGTGACTGGGATCACTGTTGCAAGTTTCCAAACCGACAAAGACGACTATAAGTCACAAAACGGTACTATATAGTTTGAATAACAGAACAGTGAGATGGAAATCTTCCAAGCAAGATACTGTTACCGAATAAACAATAAAAGCGGAATTTTACTGCAACTGACGCAACAAAAGTAGCATTTTGGATCTAAACAATTCTAATTAGATTAGAAATAATTCTGTTAGCAGCTGAACTAGGCTACAGCACAGGCTAAAGAATTAATGGTCTCATCAACGATCCGATATGGACTTCATATAGTTTCATCTGATTCGTTCGGATCATACATCGTGACGATGTGATGATCGAATAAATCACATCAGATTATAACCTTATAAATCCGCAGACGAAAGCTGTTTCTCCGCAGAAGTTTGAGCCGCCCGTACATAGTTCAGGTGTAAGACACCTAAGTAATTGGATATAGGCCAAGTAGGAGATTGTTGGACAATTATGACCCATAGCATCACTATTTGTACAGATCATGGTGTTGTTGTACAAACTAAATATGTGACAAAGGAAATTACTCTTTTATCATTTGTAATTGGATTACCAAGATATATAAATGATAGAAGTCCTTATGATTAGTTCCGGATTGAGATGATATGAGACAGTATCAATCCATAAAGGTTTAATCATTAGACATACATAGTCGTAGTATTATCGAGACTGGACATCGATAATGCGGAATAGACTAGTATTGCACTTGTGCGCGTTATAGGAGCATAATGACACAGTTCTCATATGTTTAAGCATTGGATACTTATATAAGTGCGATAGGAGGTTGTGTTTTACCGATGGTACGGAAAACAGCTTCGCTCTGGATAGACCCCGCATAATCCCATTGTTAATATGTCTATGTGTCTATGGGAGTCCGCTTCAGGGTAGGTATATTTGGTCTTAACCTGAGACTTGCACCGCTAATACTTGCGACAATCAATATACTTTGGTTTTGGTCATCCAGGACTTTAACCGATCTATGTACGCCTCTTCTAGGTATATTGAGAATCATAGTGTATTGGGTGTGATGTCAAGACGGAAGTATCTCTCCAGTCATAGTGGAGATGATGATCACGTAGGATACAGAACTGGTACTCTTATATGCTGTAACTATCGGGATAATAGGACAAAGTCATAGTTATTCGATTAAAGAGGCTAGTTACCAGAGATCCGATATGTGCTTCGTACGGGGCAGACATATTCCCAGCCCCAGGCCTTGCATGTGACCATCCGATACTAGATCGACATACACATATACTTCGTATACTACGCCTGATATAGATTATAATATTCCTTTAAGAATATTTTGGAGAATTGGGAAGGCATGGCACTTTGCTAGAAGCCAACCTTGTCTCGTAAATCGGTAAAACGTAGTACTAGGTACGTACGTGTTCGGATAGCTTGAAAACCGGATTTACTGCCAACATATCCGGGGATCTCATGGGTCGCTTCCCGAAGATTCACCGATGGTGTATGACTCACACTTTATTAATCTGGGATTAATTAGATGAGAGAGAAAATTAATCTGGGATTAATTACGGATATATTTTATCTGGGATAAAATACTATTTAAAGAGAGAGAACGATTAATTTGGAATTAATCGGTAAATTAATATATTTGATATATTAAACGAAATTGGATTTCGACGCGGAATTAAAATTAGATTTTAATTCGGGCAAATGAATTAATTTAGAATTAATTCGTTAGCGACGTGAATAGTAATTTTGCTAGGCATAAGTATTTAATTAAATTTGATTTAATTAAGTCGCAACGGAAAATTTTTTAATTCGGAATTAGCGAATTTGAGTCTGGGAGTGTTTGCGGTGCCGCTCGCATTTCGAATCGAGTGGGGCCCACAAGTCACATCAAGCGTCAAATCATTAGTCATTCTTGTGATGTAAGTCACATCACTTTGAGTGATTGACACAATGTCACTATTCATGATTGATGTAAGTGGTTAGAAAGCTTTTGATAGCTTGAAAGAAATTTACTATTTTTTAATATTTGATATATGTCTTTGGTTTTTGGAAATCCATCAACACACACCATCTTCCTCTCTCTCTCACCATTCTCGGCCTTGGGCCATTTTTCTCTCAAATATTTTCTTCCATGGCCGAAATGTCAAGGAAGGAGATGGTGATTTTTGTGGCAAAAATTACCAAGAGCTAGCACTCAAAATGAGGACATACAAGGTGATAGGGAAACCATCACATGAGCATGGAATCCTTTGCCAAAGCTTGGAGCATGAAGACCAACATGGAGCCCAAATTGGAAGCAAAACCGTGAGCTTCAACCTTGGAGGAAAAGACTTGTTTTCATCGCATCCAAAAGCCGATCAATGTAAGTATATTTCCGTCGTACTTCTTGATGTATTCACGTGATTTTCATTACTTGATATGATCTTGGGATGCTTAGTAAAAACCAACATAACCTACACCCTCACAGCTTTGGCACGATCTCGGATGCAATTATAGAAAGATACCATAAACCGTACAGACAAGACGGACCAAGAAACATATATCCAATACACGTTACTTTACAGTCATATTTAAAAGCTAGGATTTTTCTATGGAAGTTATGATCTACATAAAATGCAGAATTTTTAATTTGAATCATATTCTAAACAATTAAATTCTACCTATAGAAAACATAACTTAATTTAATGATTAAATTTTCGTTACATGTTCGTTAATGTAGAACCGAAAAGTAAAGAATCATATCTAAATTACATGATGTGCGAACATTAAAATTGGATTAAATATGAAATATCAAGCATGAATAATGTAATGGATGAAGCATCAGACCCGCTCTGATACTATTTTTGTTGGGGTTTTTGGGCGATGGGCGCTGCGAAAGCGCAATTCGGGGGAAATTCTAATTTAAAACTTTTTCAAATTACCGAATAAATAATTCAATATCTAATACGAATAATATTTTCATATTTCACCTAAACCAAGTTATTAAATATCAAATATTGACATAAATAATGTTGAAACTTTGCGAAACTTTTATGAAAATCACTTTTTTGTAAAATGACGTAAAACACATTTTCAACTGAACCGAGCACCTGACACTTACGAGGACTGCCCAAGTCAGCCCTAATAGTGTCAGGGCAGTTCATGGGCTGCCAGAACAGTGACAGATTCACTGTTTGGGTAGCCGTCACCCAGTTGACTCAAAGTCATCTGGTAACACTATTTTTGGTCGTTTTCTCTAATTTCAACTCAGAAACACTTGCCGGAAATTGTTCCAAATCCCAAAACACATCCATTAAATTAATATGACATCAAAAACATCACAGAATATCTAGTTTGCATAGATCTGATCCAGAAGCCAAAAATTCCTATTTTCATGCTTTAAATCCAAAATTTCAAGATTGATCAAATTAATAAAGACACCAACCAAAGTCACCAAATATGAACAACCCAAGAATAATTCTAGATGCCACAAGAGTAGTCATAACACTCTAGAATAGAAATTCATCAATAATTGATCAAATTGGAGACTAATTACACTAATTATATCCAAACCTACCTCACACATGCATTATACTTCCAATCCATCCACTACTCCAAAATGCCTCAAATTCTTAAGAAAATGAAACCATAGAATCATATTAGATAATAAAGAAAACAAGAAACAAGCTTTCAAGCTCAAAGGGATATAGAATTACCTTTAATTCCTAAATTCCTTAAAATTTTCTTGATTTTCCTCATTTTTCTTCTTGTTTCTTTAAAATAAATTTGGGAGTTTATTTTCGTTATTTGTTCTGGCTCTTATTTTTGGTATTGGAATGTAAGAACATACAATCATTTTCTTTCAAGTGTTGTATATTCATTTATTTTGTAATAAGTCATTTGATAACCCTATTTGTAACTTGGAGGAATCGATGCTGTGAAGGACTCATTACGGATCTATGCCACGAAGAACTCAACAACACACAATGAAGTAAGATTTGAAGACCAATGGATGCCTTGGATTTATTGTACTAATTAGATTAGTATAGAAAAATAAGAGTCTGGTCAACAGAATATATATTATGTGTATGTTTTTGAAATTTCCAGCCTTAGAAATAAGTTTGCGACGTGACACTGAACATATGCAAAGCCATTGGATGCTACTGCCTCGCATCACGATATGATGCAAACCTGATGCAATTCCAGTTATTGGAATTGTGGGCATCGCGACGCCCATAGCTGGGTGAATGAATGTTTTTAATGTGTTTATTAATATTTTCTTCACTATTATAAATAGAAGGGGAGAGTAGGCGTAAAGGGCGTCAGAATCATTACAATCAAACTTGTAAACACAAGAGATATCAGAGAAGTATATCTCAGTAATAAAAGTATTATTCGATTTGTGTCCGTGGACGTAGGTTGGATCAAATCCACCGAACCATGTTAAAACTCTTTGTCGATTGGCGTATTTATCTGCCTCTTGCTAAATTTGCTTTTGGTTCCCCCATAACCAAACAAATTCACTATTGAGGGAGGATTGTCTCGGGAGTAATATTCTCATATTGCCCTGAGACCAAAATCAGCCATCAATAAAAGATTTAGGAGAAGTTATGTACTTAGATTCAGATTATTCGGGATTGCAAGAAACGACATTTAGAAATGTCTCAAGCAACCTATATCGACAAGATTCTTATGCGCTTTGGTATGCAGAATTTCAAGAGAGGTAATTTACCTTTCAGACATGAAATTCATTTGTTTAAGGAACAATCTCCTAAGACACTTCAAGGAGTTGAGGAGATGAGACATATTCCATATGCTTCAACAGTTGGAAGTCTTATGTATACTATGTTATGAACAAGACCAGACTCTTTTTTACAATGGGAGTAGTCAGTAGGTTTCAATCCAATCCAAGATTAGATCATTGGGTAGCGGTGAAACATATTCTCAAGTATCTTAAAAAGACGAGAAATTATATTCTTGTATATTCTAGTCAGGATATAATCTTGAGAGGATATATTGACTCTAATTTTCAGACGGATATAGATTCTAGGAAATCAACATCTCACTACTACAATGATAGGAATAGCTAACACTTTAAAAGAAATTGATTTACCAATTAACCGATTTGGTAAGTAAAAGATATCAGTTTTATTTTAAACCATTTTCGTTTATAATAGAATTTAAATCACTTTTAAATACAATTAGTTTTAACAACAGTTTTAGTTTATAAACCATCAATTAACCGATTTGGTAAGTAAAAGATATCGGTTTTATTTTAAACCGTTTTCTTTTATAATAGAATTTAAATCACTTTTAAATACAATTAGTTTTAACAACAGTTTTAGTTTATAAACCATGTCGTTATCTAGTAGGAAAGAAATCACATATTAATAACCGTTGTCTTTACCTAATATGAAAGAAATCCCATAATTAAAAATAGTTATCTTTAAATATAATAGGAAAGATATCACATATTATAATATTTTCTTTTAATAAATGTGATTTCGTTAAGTAAAAATTGGATTTGACTTAATTGTTTTTCTAACTAAAAAAAAATAGAAATAGAGTCAACATAATAAAAGCCTAGAGACTCTTGATATTCTTATTGGCTTTTGCCGTTCCACTATAGAATTCTTATCTCCGTCTAATTGCCCAAGAAATATAATTTTAATCCACCGGCCGTACTTAGACGGTTGTTGAAAAATATTGGCCAAGAATAAGTTAAAAAGGTACGTAGTTTTGTTGTTAAATCTGTTTTTTTTTTTAATTTCTGAATTATATGGTGATTCAAAGCATGATATTTAGGGTTTTAGGTATTATACATGTTGCATTATGTAGACTTTAATTTGCTGCTCCAAGATTCTTCTTAATTACGCTTTGAGCATGAATTCGAAAATGCCATGGAATATTTTAAAATAAAAAATTTGTTAGCTCAGTTTATGTAAAGCACTTAAACCATTAATAATATTGTAGGACACAGAAATCGGTAACACTGTTCCAGGCTGGCGGCCTGATCGGGAGTATGAAGTAGTCTACGGGGGACTAAACCGGAGAAATAAAATGGAGTCGCCACCCAGTGTGAACTAAGAAATGATTTAAGGCCAAACTTACCCCTCGCAAGGGAAGATCTCAAATAGTTGGGTTCGGAATGGTCCCCTAGTTATGCCAATTGTAATGAAAAGATTTATACAATAGTACCACCAAGTCTCATGCAACACATGCGAGATAATTTAAGCAATACACAAGTTTGCACACCCATAAACATAAATGTAAGTGAAAATAAATGCATAATTCCATAAGCATGTTAACCAGAGAAGTGCAGCAATGACAATAAAAACATTAACAATAATGGCAGGTAATTGAGCACATGATGCAGAAAGGATTAACTAAAGAGACAAGCATGCATAAAATATGATAAAGGAATTTGTCTAGTGTGCGCGCATTCGTGTAGCGTTCGAAAATGAGTTCGAACGGAATATGATATGATGTGTGGTAAAACAGAATGCATACGTTCAAGTAGCGTTCGGAAACACGTTCGAACGGGATCATAAAAAATGACATCTATAATCACATACAAACATGCATGAGTATTTCCCCAAGTGGTACGTGGAGTTGTATCCCAAGTATAGACCGCACTACCATCCATTCGGATTCGTCTACGAAATTTACGTCTGGATTTCCATCCGATATACCACGAGAGGCAACATATAATCATTAACCCAATGAAGACAGACATAACATACGATAATACATATAACCATAAAAACTGAAGGGGCAAACATGCGAAATAACAAGGAAGATAAATAACACAAAATGAAAATGCAGAACATTAAAACAACAATAATGTAAATTAAATGAGAAATAATAAAGACTAATAACACAAAATAAATACGGAATAATAAGTATATGGCCAAATGATTCGGCCGTTTTCAATGTAGGACTTCGCATGTCTGGTTGGACATATTCCACGTCCAACCAAGCATGTCGTTTAGAAGATGACAAATAAAATATAATGAAAGGTGCCCTCAGGTCTTACCTTTTAAGTCACTTTTCAGGAGTGTGTTGGGACATCATCGGAAGGGTTAGCGTTTTCACTATTTTCACTGGTTTGCAGTTTCCGCTATTTTCACTAGTTCATTATTTCCGCTGTTTTCACTAGTTCACTGTTTCCGCTCACTGTTTTCTTTATTTTCTCTCGATATTTCTGCTCACTGTTTTCTCTATTTTCATGGTTGTAAAAGCTACTATTTTTGGGTGATTTATTCACTGTTTTGGGGGACTGTTTTAGGTTATTTTCAGGGGCTATTTTGGGTGTTTTGGGACTGGTTTTTGGGATGATTTTTGGACTGCTTTTGAGTTGTTTTAATCATTGTTTAAATGGTGTTTAGGGACTATTTTTTGTTTGGGTTTTCACGTTAATTCAGTCGGTTTAGAGGGGCTATGTTTGTATGTGATATTTCTCGGTTATTTGTGATTTGGGTAGTGTGTGATCAGTCTTGGTTATGGGCTGTGTAGGGTGAGTGACGTGAGGTGGCTGTGTGTGTTTTTCAATTTGTGAAGATGCCAAGTATTGTATTTGTTGAGAATGAGGCAGTGGCTTGTTGTTCATGTGGTAAGAGAGAGTACTGAGAGAAAAGGTCAGTTGTTCGGCTAGTGGACAATAGGGGTGTATGGCTGAGTCTGTTGGATGCTTCACGTATGCATTGTGAGGGGTTCTTGCATGCGGTTAGATGAGGCAGGTTGCTTTGTTATTCGTTGCTTCTGTGCTCATTCAGTGGCTGCTCGGTGAGTGTTCAGTGAGTGCATAATTATTGGTTATTTAATCAATCAGTGGGCAGGCTGTGTCGGTGGGGGTTCTTAGTGTTTGTTGGTTAGTTGTCGATGTGAGACCAAGGTGAGGACGGTGTTGGTGGGGGTTCTTAGGGTTTGTTGGTTAGTTAGATAGGTAAATGAGGGTGCTGTCCACGTGAATCAGGTCTTTTTATGGCTTAGTGTTTCACGGTAATTGCCTTATTTTTTGATGTTCTATGGTTTGTTCACAGATTGGTAGGGTGTGTGTGCTATTTATCTTTTGTCGAGTGGTGAAGGGTGTGTGCTGTTTATGTTTGCTGAGTGGTGAAAGGTGTGTTGTTTTTATTTTTTCCGAGAGTGTGGGTAGGTGAGAAAGAATAGTGAACAGATAGATGAAGGTCAGGGAAGGTTAGGGTTTTTGTTGTTGTGTGAAGCCGTCAATGGCTTGGTGGGTAGTTGTTATGCATGAGGTTGCTGTTTAAGGTGAAGCTGTGTGGCCTGCTTGCTTATGCTGAGTATGTAAGGAAGCCAGAAGAGGTGGCTTCATTGGAGGGTTACCGAGAGGGATGTTGGCTGGGTTGAAGGTTCATGCGTGGCTGTTTAGGGTTGAGAGATGCGAGAAAGAGAGGACAAAGAGAGAAGGAAGAGAAGAGAGAAAGGCTGTTTGTGTTATTACCGTGGGTTATTAGGGTTTTTTATTTGCTAGTGGAGGGCTGCCGAGAGCTAAGAGGGGAGAGAGAGGCTAGAGCTATTTTTGGGTTTTTTGTTTGTTATTTCCGTGAGTGTCTAGGGTTTTGGTGATTGCTGATTGTAGTGAGATAGAAAAAAAGATTGAAGAGGGAGGGAAGAGAGAGAGAGCCGTCTAAGTTAGTGAGAGAGAGCTGCCGTATATGTTTTATTTTATTGCTTGTTGAATGAATATGTTAGAGAAGAAGAATGATGATGGTTGTCGAATGTAAAGGAGGAGAGAGGCAGATTAGGGTTTACCAAGAGTGTGTGAGAGGTTTCAGAGAGAGTTTTGAGAGAGAGAGGTGTGAAAAAGGAGAGGATACGGAAGAGAAGAAAAGGCGTGAAGAAGAAGAGGATGCGAAAGAGGAGAGAGGGCCATCCAAGGAATTGGTTTGTATTCCTTTTTATAGAGTGGGCTAGGATTTTCCTTGTATGGGTAGGAAAGAAATCATGCAATAATGGGGGGTATCTTTAATTAGTGTGTTATAAGGAAAAGATATATTCAATTTAGGAAGGTGATTTATTTAGTTTAGGAAAGAGATTTAAAAGATTTGATTTGATTTATTTAATCTAGGAAGGAGATTTGGTTTATTTAATTTAATTGGATTTGATTTTATTTAGACATGTGTTTTAAATGTTTTAATTATTTTGGATTGGGCTTGGAGGCTTGGTTCTTTGGGTTTGGGCGTGTGGCTTTGGATATGTGCGGGGGTTCGAGGCTTAATATTTTTAAACATGGATTAATCGAGTAAACTCGAGGCCAAATAGCGAGTTAAATTTATTGATGTATTTATTTCTTGAATTTTTTCCTTTCGACATCCATTTCCCGCGACTTTCGCAACTTAAAGGGTAGTGCCTCCATACGAGGCTCATCACTGGGCTTCATGCAAAAATACAGTGTCTACAAATATATGCTTGTGCCTTTTGAATTTCACTTAAATTATTAATAATAGTGCTTTTCATGGCTTTTAAATTTCTGATTAAACTATTAATAATATGTCCTTTATGCTATGTGCATGCTTTGTGGCTTACGAATTGTATAACAAGTTTGTTTTTTATTGTTACTTGATTGATGATTTATATTTTATATTAAATCTGACTTAATTATAAAATTAAATTGGATAAAACATGGATAAGTCTTGGATTGTTTTAGATAGACTGTCAAAAGAGTATATGGTTGGAGTTGAAAATTTTTTGATGTTTAGATTGAGCCATGCAGTTGATCAAAATGGCATTCATTGTCCTTGCTTGAAATGTGGAAATCTGAAAAGTCTTACTAATAATGAAATAATGGAACATTTGTTTATCTACGGATGGATCAAAGTTATATTAAATGGATATGGCATGGAGAATCAGTACATCTTACATCGGACTCACCAATTCGGCATTCACCAAATATAGAAATATATGATGGCAATTTTATAGACAACATGGTAGAAATGGTGCATGACGCACATACATATTGTGATATGACCTTGATCAGTTCCAAAAGTTACTAGAGGATGCTGAAAAGACTTTGTATCCAAGTTGTACAAAGTTTACAAAGTTATCTGCTTTGGTGAGATTGAACAAATTGAAAGTAGATTATAGAATCTCTAACACTTGTTTTTCAGAGTTATTACAGTTATTAGGTGATATGTTACCCTTGGAAATGAATTGCCTGTGTCCATGTATGACGGCGAAGAAGACTCTAAATGCATTATGTTAGAGTATCAAAAGATAGATGCATGTCTTAATGATTGCTTGCTATACAGAAAAGATTACCAATATGTTACCACATGTCCGACATGTAGATTGTCAAGATAGAAGGTTGTTAAAATTCAAATGAGATAAAATAAGGGGTTCCTGCGAAAGTATGATGGTATTTTCCACCTATTCCAAGGTTTAAAAAAATGTTCCGCAATATTGAAATATCAAAGAATTTAATATGGCATGGTAAGGAGAAAGACACCCTTAGAACAGCAGTAAAAAATACCCCAAACAATAGCCAAAACACACCCCAAACAGCAGCTAAAAAACGCCAATACAGCAGCCCCTAAGTCCCGAAAATAGTGAGTAAAAAACGTCCCAAACAACAACCCCTTAACCGACCAAAACAGCAGCCATACACCCCTAAAATAGTCCAGAAAACACCTAAACTGTACTAAAAAAACTGCACTTTTAATCCTTAAAACATTAACAAAAAAACTGCATTTAAAGCCTTTAAAATCATCAAAAACAGTAGCCTAAACACCAAAAATAGTGACCAAAATACAGCAGTAAAACAGTGGCTTGAGCAGCGAAACAGCAAGGGAAAATGTGAACCAGTGAATCGGGAAAGTTAAGGAGCTTTAACCATTCCGACCTCCGTAAAACGCAAGTCCGGAAACCGATAAAAAAGTTAGACCTGAGGGTATTTTTCACATTCGTTTTCAGTTTTATTTTTATTATTTATTGAGTTTCGTTTGCATGATTGTTATGGATTGATGCATGGTTGTGGCCCTTGAATAAATGATAATGTATCTATTGTGGAATAATACATGATTATGGCCCTTGAATAAAGCAAAAAATGTGTCGCCTCTTGTGGTATATAGGATGGAAACCCGGACGTAAATTTCATGTATTCTTGTCAAATTCCATATAGATCCAGTCATGCTTCTTCTATGTGTGATTTGTGAAATTAGTTGTGACTGGTAAAGTTATTTTATGTGTTGGTCTTCTGCTGCAATATTACCTGAGGGTATATTGTCGACGTTAGATAGCTTGTAATAATAACTTTTGTGTGCTATTAACATAGAGAAAATAATCATTGATTACCCTAGAATTTAATATGAGTAGAATTGAATATCTTCCAATTGTTGGTTTGGGATGTGAAACCTTCAATTGTGTAATGAAAAGAATCAATAACTGAATACATGAGGTTGATACAAGAGGAATTCCTGATGCTTTGCTATTTATCTCTACTGATAAAATCATGTAACTTTTCATAATCTTTAGTTTAAATTGCAAATTTAATCGTTTTCTTTATTTAAGTTATTTCTAAAGTTTTTGTTTGAGTAAATTAGTTCCTATAACCACCTCTCTGAGGAATCGACACCTCAGCTATACTGCGATAACCGCTAGTCATATTTGGGCGTAATCAACTAGCACCTTCAAGGAATCATCAAGAGGTGATAGGGAAACCTATTCAAGAGCTTAGAAACTCAAGGAAAAACATGGAGCTTCTTCTTTCACCTTGGCCGAATTCAACATCTCTCTTGGAGTAAAATTTTGTTCATCATAACATTCAAAACCGATCTTTGTAAGTATGATTCCGCCATACTTCTTCGTTATTCATTCGCATTTCTTTGCTTATTATGATCTTGGGAATAATCATAGAGACCAACAATGGTATCATTGAGCCTAAAATGAGCATGAAATGTATTAGGGTAAAATTTGGGGAAAATCAATGTGAGCATGATTTGATTAAATTGAATGGTTGAGTATGCTTGTATATTGATGTAATGAGGTTGGATTGGATCAATTTCAACAAATATTGATTGGATCAAAATTTTCCCCACCATTAAGCTTGGCCGAATGTATTGGTTACCCTAGGCTCTTGGAATTTTTTGTTTTGATGATCATTGGATGACTTGAAACGAATTGGATATGTCGATTTGTAATTCGATTGGATTGAAAAATGAAATCGGACAAAATTCATTACCTTGGCCGAGAGCTATATGGCATGTATTGGACTTGATTTATGATTCCAAAATGTTGGACATTAATTGAACAATAAGATACATAATTAATTGGTTAAATTGTATTTTGGAAATATTGATTTAGTTAATTAATTGATGTATTACACTTTAATTAATTAAGTTATAAAATTTGGAATTTTAAAAGTTGGTTAATGGGCTTAATTTTAATTGGGATTGAAATTATTATATTTGGACATAATGGGCTTAGTTGAGCCAAGTTGGTTTAGGCCAATTGGATTGGATCCAAATTGGGCCTAAATCATTCCATTAAGTCCAAATGTAATAAATGGGCTTTAAAGTTTAATTGGGCCTTATGGGCTTGATATTGGTTTTATGGCAAATGAGGGTGATTCCTTACTTGGGCTTGGTAAGTGGGTTTGACCCACATTGACCAAAGCCCATGCCTTATGAAATCAATTAAAAGCGCATCGGACTTTAATTAAACGAACATTGGATGTTAGTTGGGCTTTCAGACCCATTAAGATTAGATTTGGAATCTAAGTCGTTAAAGCACATTAAAAGTGTAAATATTTAATTTGGAATTAAATAAATGAATTGGTATTGAATACGACTTAAATTAGATTTAACGAGTAGTTCCATATAATTCAAGAATTCATACTTTAAGTACTTATTCTCAAACGAGTTGGACTCGCGTAAAATCAAATCGTTGTTTGAACATTGGATGATCACATAATTCAAAGACTAATTAATTGGATTAGATTGGTTGAATTGCATGCTATGAATGAATATATGGATGTGTTGAATGAATAGCGTATATCTGATGGATATTAGAAGGGAAAGGACAATTTTAGAAATTGTTGTAAATTCGGAATTTTTAAATTGGACCTGCGTGTCCAGCCTTCTCTCTTATTACTTCTTTGTATTCTCTTCTCACCTAATTCCTCTCAATGTAATGAGGTTTCTATTATTGTATTATATAATTGGGTAGAAGTAGAATAGTACTAGCCGGGGAGAGGAAATGGAGTCATTTGTTCTAGGAACAATCTGTTTAAATATCCATCTGCATATCGTTATTAATTTACTTTTCACGTCTTATGATGTTTTAGAAGCATGCTTAAGGGTGTATGATGAGACCTTAACAAAGATAATAAATTGGTTGCCAATTGACGCGAAAAACCTTCAAAATATATTAGCGTTTTTCCTTCCGTTGAGTGATTCTTACTCAAGATCCAAAGTTGGCATTGGTTTGTTGGCCAAAGTCAAGGCCTTTGTCAATTGCGGATGTGTTTGAATCATGAGAGCTTTGTTCCATATCGGTGTCTTGTCCAAGTTGTGATTTGTTGGCCAAAGTCAAGATCACTTCTTTTCCATCGACATTGATTATGAAGCTTTCCATGTCAATGGGTCCCGCTTAACTGGAATCATTAAGCTTGTTGTGCCAAAGCCAAGGCTTAGTTGATTTAGAGGAAAAAGGTTAGGAAAATATATTGGATATATTGGCATATATATTTTATATATGTTTAGGACTTGGATGTCCACCTACCGGATCTAGGAATTGGATAAGATCCAATTGATCTTCGAGATCTACCTAGTTAAATATCATACAGCTTGCTGGCCAAAGTCAAGGTTGTGTGTTATTTAACGGGATCCTAGCCCACTAGGAAACTGGGTTTCTCGAGTACTCGACAGAGGGTTAGAGGCTCGTCGAAAAATAGTGGGAGGCTAGTATTGAATTTGTAATTTCATTCAGATACTTAGCTTTACGCGCTTTCAAATTATTTTGTCAAAATTATTTTATTAGTTGGACTAATACAATGTTATTTTTCTTGTAACAGTTAGACTGTACCTAAATATCGTTGACTAGATAGTTGGACTATCGTAGTCAAGATGACAGGAAAGGGAAATGTCCGAGACATTATCATGGGCGAAAATGTCTTTAAGGGCACGAACTTTGCCGATTGGGAAATGAATCTAAGGATAGTCCTTGGAGCCGAGAGGCTGCTATACACTGTACAGAGACCTCTTGGGCCTAAGCCCAAACCTGATGAGCTACTTGAGCTGGAGCTTTGGAAGACTCACAGCGATGATTGTGATACTGCTCAGTCAATTATGCTTGCTGCTATGACTCAGTATTTTCCTCGACAGAACAGAGACTTGGATCCTTATAACATGTTGGCGAGGTTGCAAGATCTTCACCGATCAAACCGTAGATCGCAGAGATATGAGTTACAAAAGAAACTCTTTCGTTCATGTATGTCAGAAGGCATGTCTGTTGAGTCCCATGTGGCACAGATGATTGCTGACATAGATGAGCTTTCTCATATGGGGATAGTCCTCGAGGCTGAGACTACTATAGATTTGATCTTGCAGTCTCTCACTGACACTTGGAGACAATTCATCATAAACTATAACCTGATGAACACAGATAATACTCTTGGAGAGTTATTATCTACTATCAAGGAAGCTGAGAATGAGCTTCTCAAGGGCAACAAGCGCGAGGCGTACTTTGCTTCGACATCTCAGACACCGAGGGCTGGGCCCAAGGCAACTGGAGGAGTGAAGAAGAAGAAGCATAAAAGAAAGGGCAAGGCCAAATCGTCAAATGCTTTTGGGAAGCCTAAGGACAAATGTCAGGATGTTTTCCTCTAGTGCGGCAAGCGGAGTCACTGGAAGCGTGACTGCCGCGAGTACAAGGCGCTCTAGAAGGAGATAAAGACGGGCAAGGCACCGGCCTCAGGTATGTTTGTTATTGAAATAAACATGACTACTTCTAGTATTAAAAATTGGATTTTTGATTCTGGTTGTGGTGCTCATATTTGTACTAATGTGTAGGATCTGCAGATTACCAGGAGATTGGGTTTAGGGGAGATTGATCTGCGTGTTGGAAACGGGACACATGTTGCTGTTTTGGCCGTGGGCACTTTTGTTTGGGAACTGCCTACGGGGCATGTACTTAAACTAAATAAATGTTATTATGTACCTAGTTTGACTAGGAATCTCATATATGTATCTATGGTAACCCAATGTGGGTATACTTTTGTATTTCGGAACACTGGGTGTTACTTACATAAAAATAATGTAGAAATTTACACTGCTGTTGCAAATAATGGTCTTTACATTTTGAATATAAATCTATCTCCAACATATAATATAACAAACAAAAGGCTCAAAATAAGTAACAAAGATGAAACTTATATGTGGCACTGTCGTCTGGGACACATAAACAAGACTTGCATATCCACACTTTCGAAGAGTGGGTACTTGGACTGTTTTGATCCAAATTTATATGACGTCTGCGAATCTTGCTTGTTAGGTAAAATACCTAAATCACCTTTTAGCGGTAAGGGTGAACGCGCCACCGAACTGTTAGCCCTCGTTCATAGTGACATTTGTGGGCCCATGTCTAGCCAGGCTAGAGGTGGATATGAATACTTCGTAACCTTTACGGATGATGCATCGCGTTATGGTTATGTGTATCTCATGAGACACAAGTCGGAAATTTTTGAGAAATTCAAAGAGTTTCGACATGAAGTTGAAAAACAGACCGGCAAGAGTATAAAGACATTACAGTCGGACCGTAGTGGCGAATACTTGAGCAATGAGTTTCTAGATTACTTGAAAGAATATGGTATTCTTTCACAGTGGACTCGTCCTAGAACACCGTAATTAAACGGTGTGTCCGAACGGAGAAACCAAACTTTGTTGGACATGGTTAGGTCTATGATGAGTCACACTGAGCTACCTATTTCCTTCTGGGGATATACATTAAACACTGCAATTCTTATTTTGAATAAGGTTCCGTCAAATTCTGTACAACAGACACCATATGAGATATGGACAGGAAAGAAACCGGGTTTCTCATTCCTGAAGATTTGGGGATGCTGGGCATAAGTGAAACGTTTGAAAGGTACCAAACTTGAGCCCAAATCGGATAAATGCCTATTCGTAGGATATCCTAGGGAAACCAAAGGATATTACTTCTATCACCCACGAGAGAAAAAAGTATTTGTTGCTCTACATTCTGTTTTCCTTGAGAAGGAATTCCTAAATGCAGTGGTTAGTGGGAAGAATGTAGAACTCGATGAAATCGGATTGATACTGTTCCTGGCATAGAATCCTCAATGGAACAAGAACAGTCCATCCGGGATGAGACTGTACCATAATCTTCTATTACACAAGGACCGCGTAGGTCGGAGAGAGTCAGGAAATAACCTGAGAGGTATGGGTTTCTGATCTCACCTCATGTAGATATTAATCTCATTGAGGATAACGAACCGGCTACGTATGAGGAAGCGATACAAGATATCGATTCTGCTTTATGGCAAGAGGCCATGAAGTGCGAAATGGATTCCATATACACCAACCAAGTTTGGACACTGATTGATGCACCAGAAGGCGTAAAGCCTATTGGATGCAAATAGGTATTCAAAATAAAGACCGGCATGGATGGCAATGTACAAACGTACAAAGCTAGGCTTGTAGCGAAGGGGTATCGTCAACGACATGGTGTCGATTACGAAGAAACTTTCTCACCCGTTGCCATGATTAAATTCATTCGGATAATGCTTGCTATTGCTGCATATTTCGATTACGAGATATGGCAGATGGACGTTAAAACCGCTTTCCTTAACGGAAACCTTATGAATGATGTTTATATGCAACAGCCTGACGGTTTTATCATCCATAGACTTGCAAACAAGGTTTGTAAGTTAAATCGGTCCATTTATGGACTGAAGCAAGCATCGCGGTCATGGAACCAACGTTTTGATGAGATCATAAAAGAATGTGATTTCATTCAAAATGAAGATGATCCTTGTGTATACAAGAAGGATAGTGGGAGAGCACTGAATTTTATTGTCCTTTATGTTGATGATGTATTGCTTATAGGCAATGACATTCCCATGCTAACGTCGGTGAAAGCTTGGCTTTCATTGAAATTCTCCATGAAAGATCTGGGAGAAGCAGCCTTTATTCTGGGAATAAAGATCTACCGAGATAGATCTAGAAAGCTGCTTAGACTCTCCCAGAGCACATACATTGACAAAGTGTTGAAGAGATTCAACATGGATCAGTCCAAGAGGGGACTGTTGCCAGTGTCACATGGCGTCTATCTATCTAATGACATGTGTCCTAAAACTCAAGATGAGAGAGACAACATGAGTCGGATACAGTTCACCTCGACAGTCGGATCGATCATGTATGCCATGATATGTACGCGACCTGATGTCTCATATGCTTTGAGCATGTGTAGTCGCTATCAGGCCGATCCAGGTGAAGGTCACTGGATGGCGGTTAAGAATACCCTAAAGTATCTTAAACGAACTAATGATGCTTTCTTAATCTATAGAGATGGAGAACTTGAGGTAACTGGGTATACCGATGCAAGTTTCCAAACCGACAAAGACGACTGCAAGTCACAATCTGGGTACATATTTTGTTTGAATAACGTAGCAGTGAGCTGGAAATCTTCCAAGTAAGAGACTGTTGTCGATTCAACAACAGAAGCGGAGTACATTGCTGCAGCTGAACCAGCAAAAGAAGTAGTTTGGATCCGAAAATTCCTAATTGGATTAGGAGTAATTCCGTTAGCAACTGAGTCTGTTCCATTATATTGTGACAATAAAGGGGCTATAACACAGGCAAAGGAACCGCGGTCTCATCAACGATCCAAGCATGTTCTTCAACGTTTCCATCTGATACGTGAGATCATACATCGTGGCGATATGAAGGTCGAGAAGGTCGCATCAGATGACAACATGACAGATCCACTGACGAAAGCTATTCCTCAGTAAAAGTTTGAGTGACACGTACATAGTTCAGGTATTAGATGCTTGAGTGACTGGCTATAGGCCAAGTGGGAGATTGTTGGACAGTTATGACCCATAGCGTCACTTTTTGTAAAAGATATTGTGTTTTTGTACAAAATTAACTATGTTGCAATATATATATATATATATATATATATGTGATAAAAGTCCTTATGATTAGTTCCAGATTGAGATGATGTTAATCATTAAACATCCCTAGTCATAGTATTATCGAGATTGGACATCGATAATGGGGAATAGACTAGTATTGCACTTGTGCGAGTTATGAGGGCATAACATCATAGTTCTCATATATTTAAGTATTGGATACTTATGCAATTGCGGTAGGAGGTCATGTTTTGCCGATGGTACGGAAAACAGCTTCGCTCTGGATAGACCCCGCGGAATCCCATTGGTAGTATGTATATGTGTCTATGGGAGTCCGCTTCAAGGTAGGTGTATTTGGTCTTAACCTGAGACTTGCATCGCTAGTACTTGCGACAATCGGTAAACTTTGGTTTTGGTCGACCAAGGCTTTAACAGGTTCTGTGTACGCCTCTTCTGGGTTTATTGAGAATCGTAGTGTATTGGATGTGATGTCAAGACGGAAGTATCACTTCAGACATATGGAGATGATGATCACGCAGGGATTCAGAACTGGTTCTCTATTGTGTTGCAACCATCGGGATAATATGACAAGGTCATGATTATCCGATTCAAATAGACTAGTTGCTAGATATCCGATATGTGCTTCGTACGGGGCAGATACTATTCCAGCCCCAGGCCTTGCACGTGACATCCGATACTGGATCGCAATACACAATACTACGATATACTACGCCTGATATAGATCGTATATTCCATTAAGAATATTTCTGGAGAATTGGGTATGTATGGCGCTTTGCTAGAAGCCAACCTTGTCTCGTAAATCGATAAAAATGTAGTACGAGGTACGTACGTGTTCGGATAGTCCGACGACCGTATTTACTGCCAACATATCCAGGGATCTCTTGGGTCGCTTCCTGAAGATTCACCGATGACGTATGATTCGAGCTAAATTAATCTGGGATTAATTGCGGAGAGACTTTATCTTGGATAAAGTACTATTTGAAGAGAGAGAAAGATTAATTTGGAATTAATCGATAAAATAATATATTCGATATATTATTCAAAATTAGATTTCGATGCGGAATTAAAATTAGATTTTAATTCGGGCAAACGAGTTGATTTGGAATTAATTCGTTAGCGACGTGACTAGTAATTTTGCTAGGCATAATTATTTAATTAAATTCGATTTCAATTACGTCGCGATGGAAGTTCATTAATTCGGAATTAGCGAACCCGAGCCTAGGAGTGTTTGCGGGCCCACTCGCATTCGGAATCGAGTGGGGCCCACATTTCACATCAAGCATCACATCACATGTCAACCTTATTCACTTTAGCTTGATGTGTTTAGGTGTGGTTGGTGATGGTATGTAAAACACTCCAAATGAAAGACATGTTGACATATACCTAAACTAACTTTTGGTATATCTTTTATTATTGTTTTTGAAACAAATAATATTGATTTTGGAAATCATTTACACAAGTCTTCATCTCTCTCCTTCATGGCCGAATACAGTGAATGCATTTTCCCTCTCCATTTTCTTTTATCTTCACCAAAATTTGAAAGGAAAAACTTCTAGAATTTTTGTTGCATTAATTCTCTAAGGCTAGCACCTTCAAGGAATCATCAAGAGGTGATAGGAAAACCTATTCAAGAGATTGAAAACTCAAGGAAAATCTTGGAGCTTCTTTTTTCACCTTGGCCGATCTTTGTAAAATTTTGTTGATCATCACATTCAAAATCGATCTTTGTAAATATGATTTCGCCATACTTCTTCGTTATTCATTCGCATTTCTTTGCTTATTATGAACTTGGGAATAATCATAGAGACCAACAGTAACAAGCTGGACAAGCAGGTCCAATTAATAAATTCTAAATTTATTACAATAATTTCCAAAAATGCCCTCACCCATCTAATATCCATCCGATATACATTATTCATACATCGTATCCATGTATTCACACAAGCATGTTATCAATCAATCTAATCGAATTAATTAATCTGAAAATTAATGACCATCCAATGTTCAAACAATGATTTGATTTTGCACGAGTCAAACCGTTTTACGAATAAGTACTCAAAGTACGAATTCACGAATTATATTAAACTACAACATTAGATCCAATTCAATTTGTATTTAATACTAATTCTATATTTAATTCTAAATTAAATAATTACATTATTTAATGTGCCTTTACGACTTAGATTCCAAATCTAATCGTTATGGGTCTCAAAGCCCGATTAACATCCAATGTCGTTTAATTAAAGTCCAATGGGCTTTCAATTAATTTCTTAAGGCATGGGCTTCGGCAACCAAAGCCCAAGTAAGGAATCACCATTTATGCCTAGAAATCAGTTTTGGCCCATTAGGCCCAATTAAACTTTAAAGGCCCAATAGTTATATTTGGACTTTATGGATATGGTTTTGGGCCCAATTGGATCCAACCAATTAGCCTAAACCAAACTTGGCCCAACCAAGCTCATTAAGCCCAAATACAACTTTACAAGCTCAATTCCAAATTTGGCCCAATTAATTTAAATCACAAAATTCCAAATTTCACATTTAAATTAATCAAAGTGTATAGCCATAATTAATTACTCAAATTAAAATTTCCAAAGCATCAATTTACACAATTAATTATGCTTATTATCATTAACACATGCCCAACACATTTGAATCAAAATCAACTCATTTTACATGCTTCTAAGTCACGACAATAGTAGGGTTTTTATGTCCAATTCCGATTTAAGTCCAATTGAATCTAAAATCAACATTTCCCAAGTGATTTCAACTCATCCAATGATCAAAAACAAAAATCACCATGACATTTAGGGCAATAGTGAATTCGGCCAAGCCAACCCAATTTGGGGAAAATTGTTCCAAATCAATTTTCATGAAATTGATCATATCCAACTTCAATTAAACATCATTCAAACATACTCAATCAAACAATTTCATCAAATCATGCTCAAATTGATTTTACCCAATTTTAACCCTAAATTATTTTCATACTCAAAATGGCTCTGATACCATTGTTGGGTTTCTAGATTAGTCCCAAGGATCATTCAAGCAAGAAATCATGTGTGAATACAATAAAGAAGCATGGCGGAATCATACTTACATTGATCGGTTATGCGATGTGATGAACAAAAACTTTTACTCCTCCATGGAAGCTCTTGGCAATGGCTCCTCATAGTGCTCTATTTGTGTTCTTCAAGCTCCAAGCTTGGTGTATGGATTCCATGCCCATGGCTCACCTTTGTATGTCCTCTTTAGTGCGCTAGCACTCGGAAAAATTTGCCGTAAATTTTTCCTTAGCTTCTTACCATTCTTGGCCAAGCCAAGAAATTTAGAAAGATAATGGCCCTTGGCCGAAACTTTAGCAAAGAAGGAGAGAAGATTTTTTTTTTTGGTTGTTGTGTGTATTAGCTTTTTTTCAAAACTAATACCAGTATTTTGCTTTCAAAAAGTCAAGGCATTGAAGCCAACAACCACCTCCATCAATCAATGAATAGTGACAATATGTCATTCCCCAAAAAGTGACAAGACTCCTATCACATGAATGACTAATGATATGACACGTGATGTGACTTATGGGCCCCACTCGATTCGAAATGCGAGTGGCCCCACAAACACTTCCGGGCTCGGGTTCGCTAATTCCGAATTAACGAATTTTCCATTGCGACGTAATTAAATCAAATTTAATTAAATAATTGTGCCTAGCAAAATTACGATTCACGTCACTAGTGAATTATTTCTAAATTAACTCGTTTGCCCGAATTAAAATCCAATTTTAATTCCGCTTCGAAATTTAATTTCGTTTAATATATCGAATATATTATTTTATCGATTAATTCCAAATTAATCGTTCTCTCTCTTCAAATGATATTTTATCCCAGATAAAATATCTCCATAATTAATCCCAAATTAATTTTCTCTCTCTTCTCATTAATCCCAGATTAATAAAGTGCGAGTCATACGTAATCGGTGAATCTTCGAGAAGCGACCCATGAGATCCTCGGATATGTTGGCAGTAAATTCGGTCGTCGGACTATCCGAATACGTACGTACCCAGTACTACGTTTTTACCGATTTACGAGATAAGGTTGGCTTCTAGCAAAGTGCCATGCCTACCCAATTCTCCAGAAATATTCTTAAAGGAATATTATAATCTATATCAAACGTAGTATACGAAGTATAGTGTATGTCGATCCAGTATCGGATGTTCACGTGCAAGGCCTGAGGCTGGAATAGTGCTGCCCCGTATGAAGCACATATCGAATGTCTGGTAACTAGTCTCTATAATCAGATAAACATGACCTAGTCATATTATCCCGATGACTGCAGTACTTAAGAGCACTAGTTCCGTATCCTACGTGATCATCATCTCCACTATAACTAAAGTGATACTTCCATCTTGACATCACACCCAATACACTACGATTCTAAATATACCCAGAAGAGGCATACACAGAACCTGTTAAAGCCCTGGACGACCAAAACCAAAGTATATTGATTGTCGTAAGTATTAGCGGTGCAAGTCTCAAGTTAAGACCAAATACATCTACCCTGATTCAGACTTCCATAGACACATAGTTATATTACCAATGGAATTCTGAGGGATCTCTCCAGAGCGAAGCTGTTTTTCATACCATCGGTAAAACACAACCTCCTATTACACTTGCATGAGTATCCAATACCCAAATATATGAGAACTATACCGTTATGCTCCCACAATGCGCACAAGTGTAATACTAGTCTATTTCGTATTATCGATGTCCAATCTCGATAATCCTACGACTAGGGATATTTAATGATTAAACCTCTGTGGATTGATACTGTCTTATATCATCTCAATTTGGAACTAATCATAAGGACCTTCTATCATTTATATATCTTGGTAATCCAATTACAAATGATAAAAGAGCAATTTCCTATATCACATAGTTAATTTGTACAATAACACCGTGTTCTGTGCAAATAGTGATGATATGGGTCATAATTGTCCAACACCAACAAAGGTAGCAAATTTTTCAAAGCCATAGCCAAATTATTTCCTTGACATAAAATCCCCAAAATTTGTGGTCTTTATGTATATAGACTCAATACAAACAAACACGGTGATCATTGTAGACTAGCAAAAGCATAAACTTGCTAGCCTTAAATGCTCCCCTCACTTCACCCTCACCAATGTAGAAGCTCTTTTTCACTCGCCCTTTTTTCCCCCTTAAGGTCGGTCACACTTCCCTAGGGAACACTCAGGCCTTTAGCCTTAATTTCCTTACTAGGTTCAGCCACACTCCCCTTATGTGTTTGCTCCAAGGTTGTGTTTGCACTCCCGTTCTCTTTATCTCTCTCAAGTTGCAACTTGACTTCATCCTCGTGGACTGGCTTCGGTGTAAATAGGTGTAAAGTAATAGATTTTCCCTTATGTAGAAATAAATATTTATTCTTGAACCCATCGAGTATGACCTTCCTATTAAACTGCCATGACTTGTCCAAAAGAATATGTCCTGCATACATCGGTATCACATCACATAGGACATCATCCATGTATGGACAATGGTAAAGCTCAATAATAACTGATTTATCACCTTTATTTCGCCAAAATCATTTAACCACTGCAACTTATAAGGCTTGGGATGCCTCAAGTAATCTAATCCCAACCTCTCGACTAAAGTCACACTTGCGCATAAGCAAAACTGCCTCATCAATGATCATACTACAACCGTTTTCCATTCACACAACATCTAGTGTGAAATATGTTCTCCCTCTATTGAGAAGAAGGTCACAGACTTTGTGAATAATAATATTATCTACCGTTTTGAGATTCCCCGAGCCATTATCACAGAAAATGGAAAATAATTTGCACCACCTGCTCATCCGAAGTCCAATGAAAATGTGAAAATAGCAAAAAAAATAATCAAGAATAATTTGATGGCAAGGCTCGAGTCACACCTAACGACCTACAAGGACTCCATAGGTGAGACCCCATTTTCATTAGCCTACAGAGATCGGGATGATGACCCATCGGGACCAGCACTTAAGGAAATATAAAATGAGAACCTTGTTAGGCATTATCTGAATCTAGTGGAGGAAAAGAGAGAGAGATCAACATTCAAAGTGGCCGCGTATCAATAAAGGATGACTAGCTTCTGCAGCAAAAGGGTTTGAGTGCGAACATTTCATTCCAGGGACTTGGTCTTACGAAGGGTCACTCTCAACATAAAGAAACCCGATGAAGGCTCTCTATGAGTAAAATGGGAAGGATCTTACAAGTTTACAGAGGTCATCAGGTCAGATGCTTATCACCTGGTACAGCTGGTGACACCCAACTCAAAAAGCCCTAGATTGTAGAAATACTGCAAAGGTTTTTTTTTTAATAGAGCTTATCTTAAAATGACCCACAAAGAGTTGTAAGATGGATTTTAGATCCATAGAATACAAGTAAATATTTCCCATTTTTTTAATAAATTACTCGCACATTTTCACGCTTGTTGTTTATTTAAATAGGAAAGAAATATTTAATATTCTTAGGAAATGCTTGTGGTCGGCATCACCGAAAGGTGCAAGGAAGAAGTATGAAAAGCATGTATCCCCATAGAACACCAGCCCTAATGTCATTATCAAACCCCATGGGGCTAGAACGTTAATACCCAATGACTTGCACATTCAAAGACATTAAAGACTTGTGTGGCATTTAATGCCTCGGCAATACCATAACACTCTCAGTGAGATGACTAACCTTGTCACCGCAATGTTACCATAACATATATGGGATGAAGATAACTGTGAGGTACTACAGTAGTCTCGGGTTTGCAAAGTCTAGGGGATATTTCCCCCATGATATTTTCCACCATAAATAGAGTTGGAGGTGCATAGTATGGGCAAGGCTCACAAGCCCTAATGGCCATTGTAGCCTTGGGATATGCCTAGCAATATGAGGGGGAATGCCCTCATAATTCTGGAAATCCCTTCTCGGAACTGTAAGAGCATATCATAGGGAACGCAACAAAGGCCTCCATAAAATTTACAAAATCAGGGCTTGCCTAGTATGAGGATGAAAATGTCCTCATGGCGTTGGCCACCTTATGATCAATAGCTCGGTTCTCATGAGAGGTTTGGACTGTGAGGTCCAAAATTATTATTTTAGATAACATGGGACAGGACGCTACCTTAGTTACCTTAATGATTTCATGTCAGTACGAAGTGCATGATATATTACCCTCATTACACTTATAATATTTTATTTATGTTTTTTATGTAGCCTAGTATGGGATGTCATTGCTTGTGCTCATGGGGATGACTTGAGGTTGAAAATTTTCCCTTGGAAGTCTTTCTGTGTTGAATGGCTCGGTGTTAGGTATGTCCCACTCAAGCCTTATTGTCGGAGTTTATGCTTGGAGCGCAATTCCGAATAATATATTATACATTATATTTTATTATTTAGTAATAAAATAACTTTTTCATTTCAAAACTTATTAAAAGTAATGTTATTATGCATATTAAATTGATATATAAATATGTTGAGAATGACATCGACCTTAGAATAGTGATGTAGTAATACTGGACACCGGGTGGTCCGACATTGGGATATTATTACTATTATAAATTATTCTTAAATCAAAATTCTTAGTCATTGGTTTTGGAATACGGTCAAATTCCTATAACCTAGAAGACTACTATCATATGTCATATATTGGAATTAGAGTTCTAATGGTTTAACTAGATGTACCATGAGCAACAGAAGCTTGTATAGACATATCGGTATTCATTAGAGTGAATATTGAATGACTAATAGGTGATTCCTAATAGTTGGAAGTACACACCACTGTCAATAGGAATCGTCTCGAGTCGAGTAACATATGTGATCCTCTGACTCTAGGATAGCATTGATTTTGTGTGTGATCTCTGCACTTTGATGCAATATATGTTAGAGACCTTTCATGGTCTAACCACTATATGTTCATAGTGTGGATTGATGCACTCACTAATCAAGTGCGCATCAAGATAGGATCCATCAGCCCGTATGTGTACCATTAGGGGTTTAGGTATCCATGTGAGTAAGTCACGATTATTAAGATTTTGCCTAAAGTCTGTCACCTAAAATGGATCACATATATCAAAAATGGTGTTTTGATTAGTTGTAAAGAATCACGGACATGTCAATATGAGATGTGTGCCTTGAAAACTTGACGGTGTAATCTATATTCCTAAGCACAACTCGCATACTCTACAATGGAGAGATTGTTAAACATATGTGATGAAATCAACTTGTATTCTTCGGAAAGGTCACACATAATTATAAATATTTGGAAAATTAGATTAAGCCCACATAAAAGTTGATTAAGACTTTTATTAATTTAAAATTGCATAAGTTTTGCTATAAAAGGAAAGCTTGAGCAAGTTTTTAATTAAGATTCAGCATAAGAAAGTTAAGCTTGTGAAATCTAAAACAAGCAAGAATTATAAATGTTAGCTTAAGTGAAAGAAGTGTTTAGAGAAGTTAAGTTCTTTAAAACATTTAAACAAGAAGAAATCAAGATTGAATCTGAAATCAAGCTTGCTAACTTTGAAATCAAGATTAGATCTGGATTCAAGCTTGCTAGCTTTGGAAGTTCTCTACAACAATAAGAAGAGAAAGACTGGATCTTCGAATCAAGCGTACTAGGTAAGTTTGATCTTCTCTAAAGCAATGTTTTTCACTAGTAAGTGTCATTAGTGAAACATATAGTGATGTATTATGTATTTGATACATAATAACATAACTTGACATTGAAATTAGGCTTATAAATTATTTATGGATGCTTTGGAAGCATAAACACAATATGCTTATAATTGGGTCAAAATGTTTATATTGGACATAAATATAAAATTAGAGTTTAGAACTCTAGATAATAGCTTGGAGCTTGGCTACCATTCTAGATTCACTTGACCACCTTTGGGTGACATAGAATTATTCATGAGTCATTTCATTGTGGGATTCTATTTTTGTTTATGTTTTGATTCAAATAAATATATATATATATATTTGTTGTATAACATGTGTTGAGATATTAAAATTATTTTTAGGTGATTTTTAAAAGTGTTTAAGGTTTTAAAGATATTAAAAAAATTTGAAATTTTGAGAGTGCTGTGTTACAGCGCGGTATGAGCAACTGTGCGCCGCGCTACTGCTCAGCATACTGCTGTCAACATCATATGTGGCTGCTACTTGTGCATATGCATTCATTCCGCCCAGGCGATGTTTGCCCTCTTCGATTTTATCCCGATTTGGTTTTTTCAAATTTCAATTTATCCCTAGTTTTTCCTATACAATCATAATAAAACATAGTATTTCATTAAAATATTTAAAAATACACCCATACTTAATTACCACGGGTTAACCCATTTTAACTGTACGGGGTATTGATCTGACCCTAGGAGTCCCACAACCGCCCCAACACTTTTGTTATATGAAATTGGCACAATGAATGATCATTCCTTTATGGCAAAGTGATTATATTAACTCAAGGCTAGGTATGTCCCACTAAGGCCTTATGTTATGTGAAATTGGCACAATGAAAGATCATTCCCTGGTGGCAAAGTGATTATGTTTACTCATAGTTGGGTACGTCCCACCAAGGCCATATGTTATGTGAAATGGCACAAAGAATGATCTTTCTCTTGTGGCCAAGTGATTATATTATCTCGGGGTTTGATATGTCCCCCTGAGGCCTTATGTTATATGAAATTGGCACAATGAATGATCATTCCCTATGGCCAAGTAATTATATTGGCTATAGGTTTGCTTCGTTCCATCGAGGCCTTATTGTATCTATTGTCATGGGTTAAAAGTTTCTCCCTCATGGCCCTGCTAGATTGGAGTAATGAGGGATCATTCCCTTATGGCTAAGTGATTATGTTGGATCAAAGTTGGATTCATTCTACCGAGGCCTTATTACATCTATTCTTATGGGGTGAGAGTTTATCCTCATGGCATTGCTAGATTAGCACAAAGAAATATCATTCCCTTAGGGCCAAGTGATTATGTTAGCTCAAGGTTGGATTCGTTCCACCAATACCTTATTGTATCTATTGGCATGGGCTCAGAGTTTCTCCTTGATGGGCTTGCTAGATTGGCACAAGGAAAGATCATTCTCTTGTGGCCAAGTGATTATATTTCCTTGGGATTGATTTGTTCCACCGAGGCCTTATTATATCTATTGGCATGGGAGGCTTTGATTGAGTGGTAAAAAGAGGGGCCATTCCCTTATGGCCAGGTGTGTTGAGTGGCTTGGGGTTGGATTTTTCATCAAAACCTTGGTATATTGAATGGTGTAAGGTCAGAATATATCCCCCATGATCATACTAAGACGAGTAGCACTGAGGGCTAAGTTCCTTCAGGATTTATGTTTTGAATAGTTTTGGGTCAAAACCCTACCGAGAGGAACGACATATATGGTCAGGCACCATTGGTATTGGGAATGAATATAACGAGCTAGCAGATGAATGGAGATGGGGAATCCAGCCTCAAAATTTTGGCTAAATACCCACTAATATAGACTCAGACATGCATCGGTAAAGGATGATAGGCTGATGAGGTCTTTGTAATGACTTACATATTGGGAGGATTATTTTATCTTCGCTTTGACCTCTTGGATAACCTTTGAATAATCACCTCAGAAAACTGCAATGGGTACAAGTTAGACGGCAAAGTGAACATGGAAATTTTTAAGTAGAGAAGGAAATTAATGGGTGTGGCATTTAAATAGGAAGTTTAGGAAAATCTTAATCGTTATGACATGTGTGAGGTCAATCACTGTCGTTGAGTTAAAATCAAAGGCTCAGATGAGAGCCACGAGCTCGATTCATCTCAGCCAAATGGGTTTGTGACGTGCAATTAATAGATAGGCGAACTTGGCCCATTAGGGAGACAAAATAGAAAAGGATTTGACAAATGTGATGCCATTTAAGGAAGACCATTATGTCATCACATATTCCTAGGGAAAATTGAGAAGCCCTAGGAATGACTTTTCAAATGGCAGCGAAAGAAAGGCAATTTTCCTAAAAAGAGCATCTTTTGCAGTATATATATTTATCTAGCACCGAGGATTATGAGCTTGAGAAGAGTTGATGCGACACAGAGTTTTTTACAATGTAACAACCCGAAGACACTATATCACTATTCACCCCATCTTTTATAAAGTTCCCGGCATCAACTCACCAAATCGTTGATACCAAAAACTAGAGGATAAATATTGATGATGGTTTTGTACCATGATGAAAATCCAAATATCAAGCGGAGGTAGAATAAGTATTGTACTTAGCCAAAATGGATAATGAATGTGTTAGGGTTGGTTCTCGACGAGCCAATTTTATGTTGTATTTCCCTGTAAATGTTTTATTTTGAATAAAATAAATAATTTCTTTAATATAACATCCTTTATTATATGGTAAAGACGTAACAAACCTTATAATGATTAGTTATGATACATTTCCAAAAGACATTGAGTTGTATCATAATAATATCATTTTTCAATTGTTTTTAGTCAATGTTTATATTACTTAGTTAGTAAGTAAACCTGTATAGACCGGTACATGCCATATATTTGAATCAAATATTTCAATGGTTATTACTTAATAAACTATGAGTCTCGGAGACTCATATAGATATAGAGGTATTTATATCGGATAAACACTAAATGACTCACCGAAAATTATTAATAGATGATATACCAACGTCAATAAGAATCTTTTCAGGCTGAGTAGCATTGTGATTCTTTGACTTGAGATAGCACTCTGGATATATGAAATATCCTCCAAACTTTGATGGCAGTCACGTCATCGACCTATTAGGCCAAACCTCCACTTATTTGTTGGGTGTGGATTGATTCTCAGGATAACTTGTGTAAAGGATCTACCAACTCTGTGCACAGAACATAGATATTCAATATAAGATTGGTGATATGTTAAATCCATGGGCTTGTGGTACACTGTAGAAGTGAAATCTAAGTGTTATTTAGAGATCACTAATAAATACGTCGAATAGATTATACCTAAGGAGATTTGACATTTATAGTTATATCTCTGGTTTAATCCGGATACCTATGAATGAGGGATTATACGTATGTAATGACCTCGACCTGTATAGGTCAGCAAGATTATTCGTGGTCGTCATAATTTAGGGGTGGATAAATTTTGGATACGAAATTGGATTCCATGACGGATATCCGTGAACTTAGAGAGCCTCACTGTAGGACACAGAACTTGGGCGACGTATGCTGTTCTAGACTCGCGGCCTAGTGGGAGTACGGAGTAGTCCGCGGGGGACTAAACCGGAGAATAATGGAGTCGCCACCCGGTGTGAACCGGGAAAATAGTTTAAGGCCGCACTCACCCCTTGCAAGGGAAGACCTCAAACCGTTGGGTTTAGAATGGTCTGTTACTTATGCCACTTATAATGAACGGATTTGTGCAATAATTTATCCAAGTCTACGCAACATACATTTGCAAAATAATCTACATCTAAATTCCTATACGACTTATATCTAAGTTTGCATGCTTTAAAAATAAGTCGGAAAAGTGGCAAAAACAAAACTCATGAATATTTAAATTAACACATGCGGAATAAACATGTGACCAAGGAATTTGGTCGTTCTCAATATAGGACCTCGCATACCTGGTTAGATGTATTCCACGTCAACCGAGCACGCAGTGTCCGGGACAACAAAATAAAATATAACATAGGGTGCCCTCAGGTCTTACCTTTTTAGTCATTTTCCGGGAGTGCGTTCCACAGTGCCGAAAGGGTTATCGGTCTACTATTTCCGCTGTTTTCTCAGGTTCGCTATTTTCACTGTTTTCTCAGATTCGCTGTTTTTACAGTTTTGTCCATTTTTAGTCGCGATTTCCGCTCGCCGTCTTCTCTGTTTTTCTTTTGTTTTCTTCACTGTTCGGGGATGGTTTTGGTGGACTGTTATGCGAGATTAAGGTACAGTTTAGGGTCGGTTTTTGGTGTGATAAGGTGCGGTTTATGGTGCAGTTTTGGGGACCGTTTTCATGGTAAAATGGTACTTGTTTCAGGCAATTTGCTGGCTGGTTATAGAGGGCTTGAGTGTGGTTGATGCGTGAAGAGAAAGTGAGGGGCTGCTTGGCTTGTTAGGGTTCCACGCATGCATGGGGTTGCATGGCTCGTGAAGGAGGGCAGTTTCGTTATGAAGGCTGTGTGATACGTTAGTTTCGTGAGTGGATGGAGCTGTGAAGGGGCTTATTTGTTGTGGTGAATAAAGGACTGTGTTGCTTGTGAAGTGCTAAACAGGTCTTGCGCTTGAAGGAGGGTTACGTGGTTTTATATGGGTGTTGTGTGCATGATTGAATGGGGCATGAGGTGGCTGCTTGTCTGTGGCAGTTTGGGGCGTGAGGTTAGGTGAGGTTTGTGGTAGTTTTGATACATTGAATGAGGCAGATTTGTGGGTGTTTCAGCGTTGATTTTGAAACATGAAGGATGTGTGTTGATGATTCATCGATATGGGATGTAGTTATTAGGTTTAGTGGCTTACGTGAGGAGGATTGTGGTGAGGCTTGGCTAATAGCGTGAAGGGTTTGTTTGTTTATTGTGAGTGGGTTTGTGAAGACAGATGGCGTGGTGCATGGGGGTTTCAACGTTAGTGGGCTAAGGTTTACGTGAGAGAGAATAAAGTTTGAGATGATGAGGGTTTGCTTTGGCGTGGTTTGTTAAGGTGAGCAGGTGGCGTTAGGATGATGGTGTGGAGCAGGCAGGCTGGTTGCGTGGAGGGTTAAGGGCTGGCGGTGGCATTGAGTTTAATGAGGTCAATGAGGGTTTGTGGCACGCAGGCTGAGTGAAAGGTTAGGGTGAAGACGGTTGATGCGGCAGTAATGGGGATTTATTTTATGAATGGGCAGTGAATCCTTGGGTTTATTTTCTTTGTATTTTTCTGTTGTGAGGTTGAGCTAAGCGAGAGTTGATGCTAGGGTTTCTTCATGCAGTTTACGTGAGGGTGAGCTGAGGGGCTGTTGGTTTTTGCTTGAGAGGGCTTTTACGTGTTTAGGGTTTTTGAGAGAGAGGGAAGGGCCAAGTGCGTGAGGTTGAAGATGAGGGAACCGAGAGGAGAGAGGGTAGAGAGAGTGGCCGAGAGTTTTTAGGGTTTTCTTTTGTGAGAATCAGCCAGCCAGGGTTTGAATGTGTGGAGAAGGGTTATTTTTATAAGCATAGGGATGGGGTTTACCTTGTTAGAAAAGGAATAGGATTTGTGTATTAATTGGGGATATCTTTTAATTTAGTATATGATAAGGAAATTTTTTAATTTGGGGAAGTGATTTATGTATTTTAGGAAATTGATTAAATTTAATTTGTAATTTAATTTTAATTTGTGATTTAATTTGATTTGTAATTTAATTTAATTTAATTCAAGTTTAATTTAATTTTAATTTGTTTTAATTTAATTTGTGACATGTATTTTAAATGTTTTAATTATTTAATTTGTGAGATGTGTTTTTAAATATTTTAATTATTTTTTAATGTGATTTAATGGGTTTGGTGTGTTTTAAAATATATGTCCAACAAGCGAACCCGAAGCGAAACAAGCGAGTTAAATCCGACCCAAATGCTAATTTCCAACTTTGCCCTTCCGACGTCCGTTTCTCGCAGCTTTCACAATCAAAGAGGTAGTGTCTCCAGACGAGACTCATCATCGGGACTTATATGTAAAAATGCAGTGCTTACAGTCACCCCCACTTAGATGGGAC
The DNA here is from genome assembly GCA_019454045.1 of Zanthoxylum bungeanum. Classification (NCBI taxonomy): domain Eukaryota; kingdom Viridiplantae; phylum Streptophyta; class Magnoliopsida; order Sapindales; family Rutaceae; genus Zanthoxylum; species Zanthoxylum bungeanum. Next base: position 41,967 of record SKCR01027545.1, on the reverse strand, counting down.
TTGTGCAGTGTGTGACAATGACAATCCTATCAAAGTACGTGCAATGCATTTTCACTTACCTGGCTCGCCAGCTGTCACCTGGTTTGCCTGTTACTCTGAACTGAATTTGATGGTGTGCCATTCCTGGCGCACTAAACCCCGTACCTAAGGCGTCGCAGTAGTCCATAATTCTTCACGATAGTCTATGGTAGTCAACATAATCCACGATAGTCCACGGTAGTCCACAACACTTCACGATAGTCCACGGTAGTCAACATAATCCACGGTAGTCCACAACACTTCACGGTAATCCACGGTAGTCCACAACACTTCACGGTAATCCACGGTAGTCCACATAATCCACGGTAGTCCACAGTAGTCCACAACACTTCACGATAGTCCACGGTAGTCTTCGGTAGTCCACATAATCCACGGTAGTCCTCGGTAGTCCACATAATCCATGGTAGTCCACAACACCTCACGATAGTCCACGGTAGTCCTTGGTAGTCCACATAATCCACGGTGATCCACGGTAGTCCACACAATCCTCATAATCCACATAGTCCACATGTCGTACCTGGCGTGCTAAACCCTGTACCTAGGGTGTCGCGGTAGTCCAAAATAGTCCACATGCCGTACCTGGCGTGCTAACCCCGTATCTAGGGTGTCGCAGTGGTCTGAATGCCATATCCGGCGTGCTAACCTCATACCTAGGGTGTCGCGGTGATGTCTTCGTACCTAGAGAGCCACAAATATCTGAATGCTAACCCTGTACCTAGGGTGTCGCGGTGACGTCTCCGTTCCTAGAGAGCCACAAATGTCTAAGTGCTAACCCCGTACCTAGGGTGTCGCGGTAACGTCTCCGTACCTAGAGAGCCATAAATGTCTGAATGCTAACCCCGTACCTAGGGTGTCACAGTGACGTCTCCGTACTTAGAGAGCCACAAATGTCTGAGTGCTAACCCCTTACCTAGGGTGTCGCAGTGTGATATCTCCATACCCGGAGTGTCGTACCTGGCAAAACTGATCTGATGTATCCATACACGGAGTACCGTATCTGGATGAATTGATCTGATGTCTCCATACCTAGAGTGTCGTACCTAGCGAAACTGATACTGAACCAATGTGGGCCTTGCCCCCAGCGTGCCATACCCGGCAAGACTAATATTGATGCTAATGTGGGCCTCACCCCCAGAGTGCCATATCCGGAAAAACTGATACTGGTGCTAATATGCCCCCGGACTGATGCTGATGTGGGCCTCGCCCCAAACTGATACTATATGGGCCTCGCCCCCATGCTGATACTGATGTGGGCTGGGATTCATTCCGTGGATTCATTCCAAATTATGACGACGTGGGCCTGGGCCTTGGGATTCATTCCCTGAATTCATTCCAAATTCTGACGTCGTGGGCCTCAGTCCTAGGATTCATTCCCTGGATTCATTCTAAATTCTGACGTCGTGGGCCTCGTCCCTGGGATTCATTCCAAATTCTGATGACGTGGGCCTCGGCCCTGGATTCATTCCAAATTCTGACGATATGGGCCTCGGCCCTGGGACTCATTCCCTGAATTCATTCCAAATTCTGAAGACATAGGCCTCGGCCCTGGGTTTCATTCCAAAACTATGCTGATGTGGGCCTCGGCCCTAGGATTCATTCCTGAAACTGATGCTGACAATACGGGCTTCAACCCTGGGACTCATCCCCAAACGACTACTGAAATGGACCTCGACCCCAAACTGAAACTGATGTGGGCCTCGCCCCCATACTAACACTGATATGGGCCTTGCCCTAGAACTGATACTGATATGGGCCTCACCCCTGGGACTCATCCCCAAAACTACTACTCATATGTTGCAGATTCTGGTTGGCTTGTCTCTTTTTCTTCTTTGAAACCTATGAATTCAAAACAAAACAAACACAAAAAGGAATGCAAAATATGTTACGTGCATGCAGGCATGCATGAATGAATTTCCTATTCCGTTGGGTTAGGTCTTCTGCCAGCTCTCCAGGTGATTGCTTAGTCTTTTCTCTAGTCTCATGACTCAATATCTTGTTATGTCTCTGATTCACGATGTGGTAGACTGGTCGCCCCTAGTCTTGGTTTAGCTTTCTGTTCTCCGCTGTTTGCACTTGGTCAAGATGAACCATATGGTGGGGCCTTCCATATCATTATACTATATCACATGATATGAAATAGTCCTAATAGTTATACATATTATCGTCCTCGAGGAATGCCCAGTAATGAAACCAGAGAACATTCAAAACACTCAATGCAACTCAAATCTGAGTTCTTGAATAAATGATCTATGTCAGTCTCAAAGTGTGTATATGCAAAGGTTCTTTCACAGCTTAATCCTTAGGTAAGCTAACTCGATGATTTCGTTTCAAAAATCGGGATCGATGGGTCAAACCAACCTAGATATCTCAATTATGTCTGCGGTTGCTTTTCAGTGCTCAATGTGGTATGGTTTTCTTTCTTTTCCTTTGTCTCTCATTTTTCCTTTTCATTTTGAACTTCATTTTTTTCTTTTCTCTTTTTTTTTTTCATTTCATTTTTTTCATTCGTTGACACACCTACCCTTTAAGGTAGTATTTCTCCTCATGGTGGTCCTAATACTCGCCCTTAGGTAGCTTCACGCTTATCGGTTATAGGGGGTCTATTTTTTTACTTTAGAGACTTTTCATTTATTTTCAACCATACCACACATCATAACATAAACAAATTAGGATAGACATCTAAACAAACGGTCATTCACTGACCTACAATTTCTTCGACTAGTCACTTTGCTAGCTACTCAGGTTTTCACTGCTAAGAACCATAATCTGGTGCTTACGAGTCTAACATAGATCAATTACTCAAAGCATCAGATAAAACCACGTCAAAGGTTTATCGTTTCTAAAGTTTCACTCTAAAGCAATCAATTTCATCATCGGACTTATGTCTAGCTATCAAGGACGAAAAACAAACAAATTTTTTTTCTTTTTCTTTTTCTTTTTTTCTTTTTTTTTCTTTTTTTTTCTTTCTTTGAAGGCCCCCCAATGGTCTTTCTATCATTGTCGTAAGGTTTTCTGTTTCTCGATTTCCTTTTCCCGATATCCATGTTTGCTAAACTCTTCTTGACAAGTCTTCTTTTACCCCTAACCGAACGAATATCTATGATGGCTTTTAAGACACAAGGGTTAACATGATGCATGTATGCATGAGATGCACGTGATGTATGAGATAAAATATGCATGTGGTTATCAAAAGCATAAAAGGGGTGGCTCCTACAGGATATACAACTATGGTTCATATGTGGGTTTACAGGAGTGCGGACAAAGGCTCTCGTTGACGAATGATTATCCACAACTAGGACTCCACACTCAAGGGTTCAAGCGACCAAGTGAACGCACGTTTTTTTATACCTTACGGTACGTGCCAACGATTTAACATGTGTGATTGACTGTCAAATGGATTTCCTGTTGTAGATTCCCCAGAGGGAGGGTGGAGCGAGGCTCTCTTAAGTACCCAAGCCTCTTAGGCTCTTATCGCTTGGTGTCAGGAATAAACAACGAGTCTTCCAAATTAGTCCATCACAGTGAGCTATAAGTGAATGATTATCTAGATGCCTTCACAGCTTTTCCCCAAAAGGTAGTGAATGAAGGAAGACACCAAACCATCACCTAGCTTTAACAATGCCTTTGATTAAACCCCTTTCAACCCACTATAGATACGGTCAACTAAAGCACAAATCATAAACATCACAAGACATGATTACGGGGCCGATTCTCTATCCCCAGTGGAGTCGCCAGACTGTAGGACACAGAACTTGGGCGACGTATGCTGTTCTAGACTCGCGGCCTAGTGGGAGTACAGAGTAGTCCGCGGGGGACTAAACCGGAGAATCATGGAGTCGCTACCTGGTGTGAACCGGGAAAATAGTTTAAGGCTGCACTCACCCCTTGCAAGGGAAGACCTCAAACTGTTGGGTTCGGAATGGTCCCTTACTTATGCCACTTGTAATGAACGGATTTGTGCAATAATTTAACCAAGTCTACGCAACATACATTTGCAAAATAATCTACATTTAAATTTCTATACGACCTATATCTAAGTTTGCATGTTTTAAAAATAAGTCGGAAAAGCGGTAAAAACAAAACTCATGAATATTTAAATTAACACATGCGGAATAATCATGTGACCAAGGAATTTGGCCGTTCTCAATGTAGGACCTCGCATACCCGGTTAGATGTATTCCACGTCAACAGAGCACGCCGTGTCCGGGACAACAAAATAAAATATAACAATGGGTGGCCTCAGGTCTTACCTTTTTAGTCACTTTCGGGAGTGCGGTCCACGGTGCCGGAAGGGTTATCGGTCCACTGTTTTCACTGGTCCACTATTTCCGCTGTTTTCTCAGGTTTGCTATTTTCACTGTTTTCTCGGGTCCGCTATTTTTACAGTTTTGTCCGTTTTTACTCGCGATTTCCACTCACCGTCTTCTCTGTTTTTCTTTTGTTTTCTTCGCTGTTCGGGGATGGTTTTGGTGGACTGTTATGCGGGATTTTGGTATGGTTTAGGGTCGGTTTTTGGTGTGAGGAAGGTGCGGTTTAGGGTGCAGTTTTGGGGACCGTTTTCATGGTAAAATGGAACTTGTTTCAGGTAGTTTGCTGGCTGGTTATAGAGGGCTTGAGTGTGGTTGATGCGTGAAGAGAGAGTGAGGGGCTGCTTGGCTTGTTAGGGTTCCACGCATGCATGGGGCTGCATGGCTCGTAAAGGAGGGCAGTTTCGTTATGAAGGCTGTGTGATGCGTTAGTTTCGTGAGTGGAGTGAGCTATGAAGGGGCATATTTATTGTGGTGAATAGAGGAATGTATTGCTTGTGAAGTGCTATACAGGTCTTGCGCTTGAAGGAGGGTTACGTGGTTTTATATGGGTGCTGTGAGCATGATTGAATGAGGCGTGAGGTGGCTGCTTGTCTGTGGCAGTTTGGGGCATGAGGTTAAGTGAGGTTTACAGCAGTTTGATACATTGAATGAGGCAGATTTGTGGGTGTTTCAGCGTTGATTTTGAAACATGAAGGCTGTGTGTTGATGATTCATCGATATGGGATGTAGTTATTAGGTTTAGTGGCTTACGTGGGGAGGATTGTGGTGAGGCTTGGCTAATGGCGTGAAGGGTTTGTTTGTTTATTGTGAGTGGGTTTGTGAAGACAGATGGCGTGGTGCATGGGGGGTTCCAACGTTAGTGGGCATAAGTTTACTTGAGAGAGAATAAAGTTTGAGATGATGAGGGTTTGCTTTGGCGTGGTTTGTTAAGGTGAGCAGGTGGCGTTAGGGTGATGGTGTGGAGCAGGCAGGCTGGTTGCGTGGAGGGTTAAAGGCTGGCGGTGGCATTGAGTTTAATGAGGTCAATGAGGGTTTGTGGCACGCAGGCTGAGTGAAAGGTTAGGGTGATGACGGTTGATGCGGCAGTAAAAGGGATTTATTTTATGAACGGGCAGTGAATCCTTGGGTTTATTTTCTTTGTATTTTTCTGTTGTGAGGTTGAGCTAAGAGAGAGTTGATGCTAGGGTTTCTTCATGCAGTTTACGTGAGGTTGAGCTGAGGGGCTGTTGGTTTTTGCTTGAGAGGGCTTTTACGTGTTTAGGGTTTTGAGAGAGAGGGAAGGGCCAAGTGCGTGAGGTTGAAGATGAGGGAACCAAGAGGAGAGAGGGTAGAGAGAGTGGCCGAAAGTTTTTAGGGTTTCTTTTGTGAGAATCAGCCAGCCAGAGTTTGATTGTATGGAGAATGGTTATTTTATAAGTAAAGGGAGGAGGTTTACCTTGTTAGAGAATGAATATGATTTGTGTATTAATTGGGGATATCTTTTAATTTAGTATGTGATAAGGAAATCTTTTAATTTGGGGAAATGATTTATGTATTTTAGGAAAGTGATTAAATTTAATTTATGATTTAATTTAATTTGTGATTTTAATTTAATTTAATTCAAGTTTAATTTAATTTAATTTAAGTTTAATTTAATTTGTGACATGTATTTTAAATGTTTTAATTATTTAATTTGTGAGATGTGTTTTTAAATATTTTAATTATTTTTGAATGTGATTTAATGGGTTTGGTGTGTTTTAAAATAGATGTCCAACAAGCGAACCCGATGCAAAACAAGCGAGTTAAATCCGACCCAAATGCTAATTTCCAACTTTACCCTTCCGACGTCCGTTTCCCGCAGCTTTCACAATCAAAGAGGTAGTGTCTCTATACGAGACTCATCATCGGGACTTATATGCAAAAATCAGTGCCTACACTCACATAATGAAATATACTCGTAAAGCACTAGAGCAACAATTATGAGTAATATTAATTATTCATAAATCGTTTAACTTTAAATAAAGAATTACATGTAAAATGACATTTCGGCCATCCCTTATTAATGTGTGTTTATATTAATATAAAATTTTATTAAATACACATTTATTATTGTCAAATAAGATTTTTGACATATATCATAAATGTATATGTATTTTGATTATTTAATGTAAATATAATAATTATAACTAGATATTTATATTTATCAATTATTTGATTATTTAATTGTTAATAATTAAAGTAACTATATATATATATATATATATATATAATGATGATTATGCTTGGAAATGGTAAAATGTGATTGGTTATACTTATTTATTGCCATTATGGTTGGAGTATACAAATGAAAAAAGTTAACTTTTTATTATTAAATGAATATAAATTAAAGCAAAAATCCCTTGAGTTTCGGCCATTAGGGATGATATATAAAGGGAAATTATTTCTTTTTTATTAGTTTAGGTCAAGCCTCTAAATACATTAAAATAGAAAGTTGAGAGGAAAAAAAACAAAATGCCAAAGCTTTAAACAAAGAAAAACTTGGTGATTTAAAGATATTTTCATCTTTAATTTAAATAGAAAAATAATCATAGTTCTAAACTATTCACATATGATGTGTATATGTTTTTCCTTCTCTTGAATTTTTGTTGAGATGTTTGGAAGCTTGATTGATGAATATATCCATGTATAGTTTTAAAGTAAATTTTATTAATGGAACACAAGCTCACTTTTATCATTTGATGATTTGTTTGTCATTCTAGAGTTGTTAGTGTTGGACAATTATGACCCATAGCGTCACTATTTGTACAGATCATGATGTTGTTGTACAAATTAACTATGTGACAAGGAGATTGCACTCTTATCATTGTGTGATTAGATCACCTAGATATATAAATGATATGAGGTCCTTATGCAAGTTCACTGGATTGAGATGTATCATGAATGGACAGCAATTATCATCATCCTCGAATGATTAATCATTAAATATCCATAGTCGTAGAATTATCGAGATTGGACATCGATAATGCGGAATAGACTAGTATTACACTTGTGCGAGTTGTGAGGGCACAATAGCATAGTTCTCATATATATGGGTATTGGATACTCATGCAAGTGTAATAGGAGGTTGTGTTTACCGATGGTATGGAAACAGCTTCGCTCTGGATAGACCCCTCAGAATTTCATTGGTAGTATGACTACGTGTCTATGGAAGTCCGAAATCAGGGTAGGTGTATTTGGTTTTAACTTGAGACTTGCACCGCTAATACTTGCGACAATCAATATGCTTTGGTTTTGGTCGTCCAGGGCTTTAACCGATTCTGTGTACGCCTCTGCTGGGTTTATTGAGAATCGTAGTGTATTGGGTGTGATGTCAAGACGGAAGTATCACTCCAGTCATAGTGGAGATGATGTCACTAGGATACAGAACTAGTACTCTTGAGTACTGCAGTCATCGGGATGATATGACTAGGTCATGTTCATCCGATTACAGAGACTAGTTACCAGACATCCGACATGTGCTTCGTACGGGGCAGACATAATTCCAACCCCAGGCCTAGCATGTGACACCCGATACTGGATTGCAATACGCAATACTACGTATATTACGCCTGACATAGATTATATATTCCAGTAAGAATATTTCTGGAGAATTGGGTAGGCACGGTGCTTTGCTAGAAGCCAACCATGTCTTGTAAATCGGTAAGCACGTGGTACGAGGTACGCACGTATTCGGATAATCCGATGACCGTATTTACTGCGAACATATCCAGGGATCTCTTGGGTCGCTTCCCAAAGATTCACCGATGACAGTTGATTTAATTAGAATTAATCTAGGATTAATTAGAGAGAGAATTAATCTGGGATTAATTAAGAGAGAGAAAATTAATTTGGGATTAATTGAGGTATTATTTAATCTGGGATTAAATGTGTTCGGAAGAGAGAGAACGAAATTAATTTGGAATTAATCGGCAGAATAAATTTAATAGTTAAATTTGATTTTTCTAATTAATATATTCGTATGGGCTAAAATTAATATATCGGATATATTAATATGAATTGGATTTCAATACGAAATTAAAGTCGGACTTTAATACGAACGAATGAATTAATTTAGAATTAATTCGTAAATGACATTCGTAATATATTTGCGAGGCATCGTTATTTAATTAAATTTGATTTAATTATTTAGCGATGAAAGTTCGTTTAATCGGATTAAACGGAACCGAGCCGCGACAAATGTTCGTAGAGATATTTGAATTTTGAATTCAAATGTGGGGCCCACTTTAATGTGGTAGTTGGGAGGGTAGTTGGCATTTAAGCCAATACCACTTGCTTTTTATCTACATGGTTTTGGTTTTTGGAAAACCAAGACCCAACTACCTAGTTTGGGTAAAAAGGGTAAAACACTTTTGCCAAACCTAACTCTCTACACACTTGACACACTTGTAACACATTTTGGAAATGAAAAAACCCTAAAATCCTCTCAACTTGGGCGTGAGCTTCTTGCCTCCCTCTCTTTGATTTTGTGGCAAAATCAACAAAGCTAGCACTTGGAGAAATCAACTAAGGTGATAGGGAAACCACTTCAAGAGTTGGAATCATCACACAAAGCTTGGATCTTTGAGATCTTCCTCCAAAATTTTAAAGCTCAAATCCGTTCATTGTAAGTATTCCGCAACTTATTTTTTGAATTTATGAACACCTTTTCATGCTTATTAGATCCTTGGCATGTTCTAGGAACACTAACAATGGTATCAAGAGCCAATTTTAAACATGAAAATTTTAGGGTTCATGAGACTAAAATTTGGGGCTTTTGTGTTTTGAGCAAGATTCCTTCAAATTGATGCTTTAAGCATGCTTAGATTATGTTAACTTAGAGTTATGCATGATTAGATTTGAAACAAATCAAATGAATCCAAAGTTAAAAAAATTATTAGCTTGGCCGAAACTATACTGTCTTGGACTGCAGTTTTTGATTTTTTGTAACATGAAATGATGTGTTTAAATACATGTTTAAATGTTGATTGTTGGTTTGATTGGATTGGAATCAAAGTCAATAATGTTTATGTTAAAATCAAAGAGCATGTTGAGCATGAAATGATGAATTTTGGATTCAATTTGTGTTGAGTATGAAATGATGTATTTTGGCTTCAATTTGTGTTGTGCATGAATTGATGGATTAAGCATGATTAATTAAGTTAATTGGTATTTTGGAAATATTGAGTTTAATTAATTAATCATGGCTAATACACTTTAATTAAAATAATTGTGATATTTGGAATATTATAATTATGTTAATAAGCCTTTAATTATTATTGGGCTAAAAGTGTGTATTTGGGCTTAATGGGCTTGGTTTGACCAAGTTTGGTTTTGGACTTTTGGATTGGATCCAATTGGGCCCAAAACCAATTCCATAAAGTCCAAATACATCACTTGGCCCTTTAAAGAATTTAATTGGGCCTAATGGGCCTAAATTGATTTGTTGGCAATAGGGTGATTCCTATTGGGCCTTGGCATTTTGGTTTGATCCATTATGGCCAAAGCCCATGCCTTAAGAATTAATTAAAAGCCCATTGGACTTTAATTAAAATGACATTGGATGTTATTGGGCCTTTGAGACCCATTAAGATTGGATTTGGAATCCAAGTCTTTAAGGCTTATAAGTAAGTGTATATATTTAATTGGAATTAAATTGGAATTAGTATTGAATACAAATAAATTGGATTTAAAGTTGTAGTTCAATATAATTCAAGAATACTTACTTTGAGTATTTATTCTTAAACGAGTTTGACTCGCGCAAATCAAATCGTTGTTTGAACATTGGATGATCATTAATTCAAAGATTAATTAATTGGATTAGATTGATTGAATAACATGATTTGTATGAATACATGAATGTGTTGTATGAATAATGTATATCGGATGGATATTAGAAGGGCGAGGGCAATTTTGGAAATTGTAATAAATTTAGAATTTATTAAATTGGACCTGCGTGTCCAGCCTTTTATCTCTTTACTCTTTGTAATTCTCTTCTCACCAATTCCCCTCAATGTAAATGAGGTTTCTTTATTGTATTATGTTATTGGGTAGAAGTTAGAATAGTTCTAGCCGGGGAGAGGAAATGGAGTGATTTGTTCTAGGACAATTTGTGAGATATCCATCCGCATATCATTATTAATTTATTTATTTATCGCGCCTTATTATGCTTTTAGAATGCATGCTTAAGGGTGTATGATGAGACCTAATCAAAGATAATAAATTGGTTGCCAATTTGCACGCGAAAAACCCTCAAAAACATATTAAGCGTTTTTCCTTCCGTTGAGTGATTCTTACTCAAGATCCAAAGTTGGCATTGGTTTGTTGGCCAAAGTCAAGACCTTTGTCAATTGCGGATGTGTTTGAATCATGAGAGTTTTGTTCCATATCGGTGTCTTGTCCAAGTCGTGATTTGTTGGCCAAAGTCAAGATCACTTCTTGTCCATCGACATTGATTACGAAGCTTTCCATGTCAATGGGTCCCGCTTAACTGGAATCATTAAGCTTGTTGTGCCAAAGCCAAGGCTTAGTTGATTCAGAGGAAAAAGGTTAGGAAAATATATTGGATATATTGGCATATATAAGATATATGTTTCGGACTTGGATGTCCACCTACTGGATCTAGGAATTGGATTAGATCCAATTGATCTTAGAGATCTACCTAGTTAAGTATCATACAATTTGTTGGCCAAAGTCAAGATTGTGTGTTATTTAACGGGATCCTAGCCCACTAGGAAACTAGGTTTCCCGAGTACTCGACAGAGGGTTAGAGGCTCGCCGAAAAATAGTGGGAGGCAAGAATTAAATTTGCAATATTCGTTTAATAACTTGCCATACGCGCTCATATCAAATATCTCGTCAAATAAATTAAAGTATTAGTTGGACTAATATTTAATTGTTGTTTTAATTAAACAGTTGGACTGTATTCAAACTACTTCATTTATAGTTGATTATATAATTGGATTATAGTAATCAATATATTTGAATTTACCTTCATTTATAGTTGATTATATAATTGGATTATAGTAATCAATATACATTGATTTTAACCATTAAAATAGTAATTAGTTATATAGTTAGACTATAGTAATCATTACATAAGATTGTACCTGAAATCGTTGATTAAATAGTTGGACTATTAGAATCAAGATTAAATTGGAAGATTAGTGTTTAAAACATAATCCAAAGGAAAATGTGTTTAAACGACTTTAATTTTCAAATTGGGAATAAAATTTCAGGATGGTCCTGGAAACTAATAAGTTACTTTATTTGATAAAATAACATTTAGGCCTAAGCCCAGAGTTAAGCAAATAGTAGAGCATGATCTTTGGAAGATTCATGTGATGATAACTTTAGTGCTTAATCCATTATACTTGTCATAGGACTCCTTAATTCCTAATCAGAACTAAGGATTAGATCCTTAAAGTATGATGAAGAAATTGAAGGATCTTCATAGATCTATTCTTAGATCTTAGAAGTATTAAATTGCAATTAATAACTCTTGGAGAGTTAATGGCCATTCTCAAGGAGACAAAGCCAAAGTTTGCAATAAGGCAAGTAGCGCAAGGCGCACCCTACTTCGATATTCTAGAAGGCCAAGGCTTGGCCAAAGGCTTCTGAGTTGTAGAAAAGGGCAAAGGCAAGATCATTATAATCTTCTAGGAAGATAAAGACATATCCCAAGATGTCTGCCTAAACTGTGGCAAACGGGACAAAGTGACTGCCGTATGGACAAGGCAGACATGAAGGAATTGAAGACGGGCAAGGCTCTGACTTCAAATATGTTTGTCATAAACATGTTCACTACTAGTATTAAAATTGGATTTTAGATACTAAAGTGTACATAAATATATGTACTGATGTGCAGAATCTGCTTTGAGCAGGATACTGACTTCAGATTGAGATTAATCTGCGAATAGGAAACGGGACGACAGTCGCGTGTTTCAACCGTAGATACCTAAGTTTAGGAACTACCCTTCGGGTATGTACTTAAATTAGGAAACTGTTATAATGTAACTAGTTTGACTAGAAACATTATCTCTATATCGAGTATAACTCGTTGCGAGTATACCTTTATATTCTAGAACACTAAAGTGTTTTATTATATAAAGATGATATTGAGATAAACACATTAGATGTGAATAACAGTATTTATATTTTGAATATAAATAAATCTCAAACATATAACATGACAAACAAATAGCTCAAACTGATTTGATCAGATAAGACTTATATTGTGGCAGTGTATTGTCTGGGACACATTAAACAAGACTCGTATATCCACACTTTTGAAGAGTGGGTACTAGGACAAATTTGATTCCATTCAAATGATGTCTACGAATCTAGTTTATTAGGTAAAGTACCTAAAACACTTTTACTTGGTAAAAGTGTAAGTGCCATCGATCTGTTAGCCCTTGTTCATAGTGACGTAAGTGGGCCCATCTAGCTAGGCTAGAGGTGGATATGAATATTTCGTGACCTTTACGGATGTGGCATCGCGTTATGGTTATGTGTTTCTTTTGAAACACAAATCGGAAACTTTTAGAGTTTCGACACGAAATGGACAAACAGATCGGCTAAAGTATTATACCATCACGGTTAGACCATGATGAAAATACTTAAGCAATAAGTTTCTCGAATAATGAAAGGAGTATAGTATTCTTTCAATGAGGACTCCTCCTGGAACACGTCAATTTGACGGTGTGTCCGAAACGAGAGAAACCAAATTTTGTTGGACATGATAAGGTTAATCATGAGTCGCTCTGAGCTACCATTTTCCTTCAAAGGATAAGCATTAACAGTGCAATACTTATTTTGAATAAGGTTCCATGAAAATCTGTTTGACAGATTTCATATTAGATATGAACAGGAAAGAAACAGGGTTTTCTCATTCCTGATGATTTGGGAATGCTGGGCATACGTTTGGATGATACCAAATAAGAACCCAAATTGGATAAGTGCCAATTGTAGGTTATCCTAGGGAAACCAGATGTATAGTACTTATACAACTCACTAGAGAACAATGTAATTGTTGCTCACCATGCGGTTTTCCTAAGAGGAATACCGATATGCAGTGGTAAGTGGGAGGATAGTAAAACTAGATGAAAATCAGAGTAATACTATTTAGGGCACCAAGTCCGAAATGGAACACAAACAGTTCATCAAGGCTGAAACTGTACCAGTAATCTTCTAATACACAAAAACCGCGTAGATCAGAGAAAGTTAGAAAACAACCTGTGGTATGGGTTTCTGATCTCAACTCATAAAGATGTCAATCTTATTGAGGAATACGAACTGAATACGTATGAGGAAGTGATACAAGGTATCGACTCCCTATTATGGCAAAGTGCCATGAGTCCGAAATGGATTCCATGTATATCAACTATGTTTGGACACTAGTTGTTGTACCGCAAGGCATTGTGCCTATTGGTACTATATAAGTCTTCAAGGAAGACATACATGGATGGCAACATACCAACGTACTAAGCTAGGCTTGTAGCGGAAAGGTATCGTTATCAACATTGTGTTGATTACAACGAAATCTTTTACCTGTTGCCACGTTAAATCCATTTGGATAATGCTTGCTGATGCTGCATGTTTCATTTATGAAATATGGCAGCTGAACGTCAAAATCGCTTTCCTTAAACGGAAACCTTTTGGAGGAGGTGTTATAACATCCTGACGGTTTTGTCGTACCAAAACTAGCAAACAAGGTTTGCAGGTTATTCGATCCATGTTTGGATTGAAGCAAGCATTAGGTCTTGGAATTATCGTTTTGATGTAATCATAATGGTTTATGATGATTAATTCAAAACGAGAAATGATTCTTGTGTATATAAGAGGTTAGTGGGAGCGCACTGAAAGTGACTGTCCTAAATAATGATGATATGTCATTTCTTGGAAATGATATTCCATATTACAATCGGTGAAAGCTTGGCTTTCATGAAAATTCTCCGTAGAATTCTTGGGAGAAACAACCTTTATTCTAGGAATAAAGATCTACTGGGATAGATTTAAAGTTGTTAACACTCTCTGAGAAATCGTACATTGAAAAATGTACGTTACCTGGTGTCTCATACGCTTTGAGCATATGGAGTCACAAACAGGTCAATCCAAGTGATAGTCACTGGATTGATATTAAGAACATCCGTTAGTATCTTAGAGAACTAAGGATGATGTCTTAAACTATGGAGAAGGAGAACTTGAAGTGACTGGGATCACTGCTGCAAGTTTCCTAACCGATAAAAAAAAACGGTACTATACAGTTTGAATAACGGAACAGTGAGCTGGAAATCTTCCAAGCAAGATACTGTTACCGAATAAACAACAAATGCGGGTTATTGCTGCGGCTGAGCAGCAATAGAAGCCATTTGGGTCGATAATAAATCTAATTAGATTAGATATAGTTCTGTTAGCAGCTGAGCTAGGCGTCAGCACAGGTAAAGAATTAATGGTCTCATCAACGATCCAGATATATACTTCAACTATTCATCTGATTCGTTCGGATCATACATCGTGGCGATGTGATGATCAAATAAATCGCATCAGACGATAATCACGCAAATCCGCTGACGAAAGCCTTTCCTCAGCAGTTTGAGCGAACCGTACATAGTTCGGGTGTATGACACTCGAGTGACTGGCTATAGGCCAAGTGGGAGATTGTTGGACAATTATGACCCATAGCGTCACTATTTGTACAGATCATGGTGTTGTTGTACAAATTAACTATGTGACAAGGAGATTGCACTCTTATCATTTGTGATTAGATCACCTAGATGTATAAATGATATGAGGTCCTTATGATTAGTTCCTGGATTGAGATGATATGAGACAGTATCAGTGCTCGAAGGATTAATCATTAAATATCCCTAGTCGTAGTATTATCGAGAGACTGGACATCGATAATGCGGAATAGACTAGTATTACACTTGTGCGAGCGTTTGTGAGGCACAATAGCATAGTTCTCATATATTTGGGTATTGGATACTCATGCAAGTGTATAGGAGGTTGTGTTTACCGATGGTACGGAAACAGCTTCGCTCTGGATAGACCCCTCGGAATTCCATTGGTAGTATGACTACGTGTCTATGGAAGTCCGAAATCAGGGTAGGTGTAGGTGTATTTGTCTTAACCTGAGACTTGCACCGCTAATACTTGCGACAATCAATATGCTTTGGTTTTGGTCGTCCAGGGCTTTAACCGGTTCTGTGTACGCCTCTGCTGGGTATATTGAGAATCGTAGTGTATTGGGTGTGATGTCAAGACGGAAGTATCACTCCAGTCATAGTGGAGATGATGTCACGTAGGATACGGAACTAGTACTCTTAAGTACTGCAGTCATCGGGATGATATGACTAGGTCATGTTCATCCGATTATAGAGACTAGTTACCAGACATCCGACATGTGCTTCGTACGGGGCAGACATATTCCAGCCCCAGGCCTAGCACGTGACACCCGATACTGGATCGCAATACGCAATACTACGTATACTACGCCTGACATAGATATATATTCCAGTAAGAATATTTCTGGAGAATTGGGTAGGCACGGTGCTTTGCTAGAAGCCAACCATGTCTTGTAAATCGGTAAGCACGTGGTACGAGGTACGCACGTATTCGGATAATCCGATGACCGTATTTACTGCCCATATCCAGGGATCTCTTGGGTCGCTTCCCAAAGATTCACCGATGACAGTTGATTTAATTAGAATTAATCTAGGATTAATTAAGAGAGAGAATTAATCTGGGATTAATTAAGAGAGAGAAAATTAATCTGGGATTAATTGAGGTATTATTTAATCTGGGATTAAATGTGTTCGGAAGAGAGAGAACGCGATTAATTTGGAATTAATCGGTAGAATAAATTTAATAGTTAAATTTGATTTTTCTATTTAATTTATTCGTATGGGCTAAAATTAATATATCGGATATATTAATATGAATTGGATTTCATTACGAAATTAAAGTCGGACTTTAATACGAACGACGAATTAATTTAGAATTAATTCGTAAATGACGTTCGTAATATATTTGCGAGGCATCGTTATTTAATTAAATTAGATTTAATTATTTAGCGATGAAAGTTCGTTTAATCGGATTAAACGGAACCGAGCCGCGGCAAATGTTCGTAGAGATATTTGAATTTTGAATTCAAATGTGGGGCCCACTTTAATGTGGTAGTTGGGAGGGTAGTTGGCATTTAAGCCAATACCACTTGCTTTTTATCTACCATGGTTTTGGTTTTTGGAAAACCAAGACCCAACTACCTAGTTTGGGTTAAAAGGGTAAAAACCCTTTTACCAAACCTAACTTCTCTACACACTTGACACACTTGTAACACATTTTGGAATGAAAAAAACCCTAAAATCCTCTCAGCTTGGGCGTGAGCTTCTTGCCTCCCTCTCTTTGATTTTGTGGCAAAATAAACAAAGCTAGCACTTGGAGAAATCAACTAAGGTGATAGGGAAACCACTTCAAGAGTTGGAATCATCAACAAAGCTTGGATCTTTGAGATCTTCCTCCCAAAATTTTAAAGCTCAAATCCGTTCATTGTAAGTATTCCGCAACTTATTTTTTGAATTTATGAACACCTTTTCATGCTTATTAGATCCTTGGCATGTTCTAGGAACACTAACAATTAGGCCACTCAATAATGACCTATACATATTTTTGATTTATTAAAAGTTGGCGTGGCTTGATTGGTTGTTGTGGAGATTGGTTTAAAAATGTAATGAAAATTTACTGGTTAATTGACTAAATTAGGTTTTTGTCTAAAATCACAAATTGGGGCTCTTCATATATAGGATCTAATATGATGTATATATGATTTACAAATCATTTTGGTAGTGATTGGAAATCACATAAGCTTGTTATTGGGATGTATTCCCTAGAGCTACATGTGATGTAAACGGTTTTATGTGTTTTCAATAAAACGATGTATTATTCATTTATCAAAGTATTTGTTTAATTTTCGCATATTATAAATTATCTTGAATACCCTAGATTACTTATGTACCTTCAGACTTAGTGTATGAGTGTCATGCACAAGTGGATTTAAGTCTGAAGTTAGTAATCTTAAATAGTCCATAGAGAGCAAACAAAGCGGGTACTTTGTTTGTAGTTTATCTATAGCTGTGGTCCATTCTATATTTGTATGGTGACCTTGATCCAGGATTGTCCATGTAGAGACATGAGAATGGAGGCACCTTGTATAATGTGATCATATAGGATTGGACCCATATGGAAATGACATTCTAAACAAAGAAAGTCATTTCGATTTACTATATGGGCATATATGGATTGATCTTAATCCTGAGTGTACTACGAACTCCTGCATGGCAGGTTATGTCCTTTGATTTACAAAAGTGAGGTTGGTGTAGCAATCCCGACCAATAGCTATGTACTTTGAGGGCATGATTTGTTGTGTAACTGGGAATGTTTTACATAGACATGGAGTTCACTCTTTCTTGTGAGAAGTAGATGAGTATCTTTCTTAAGGGTTGATTCGGTGCTTGAACGATTTGAGCACTCAAGTCTTTCTGTTATGAATAGAAAGATTAAAATTCATTATGGTTATGAATAAATCGTTCATTAGAGAATCAATGGTACTTAAGGTAAAAATAATTAGAGGGGCATAACAGATATTATGACCCGACCGTAGGTCCATTTGGTCCTCATGCTAGCTCAATTTACTAAAGCGGATTTAATATAATTG
Organism: Zanthoxylum bungeanum; assembly: GCA_019454045.1. Classification (NCBI taxonomy): domain Eukaryota; kingdom Viridiplantae; phylum Streptophyta; class Magnoliopsida; order Sapindales; family Rutaceae; genus Zanthoxylum; species Zanthoxylum bungeanum. The sequence continues at coordinate 23,889 of SKCR01027545.1, read as the reverse complement.
GATTGTCCAATTATATACTCACATATGTATAAATATTATTAATATGATTGATAATATTATTTGTCACACTTGGAACGATATATTAAAAGTTAATATATGGTTTATATAATAAATTATTATATGATAATTATTTATTATTTATTGTTAAATTATATTTAATATAATTTAAATGAAGACTAATATTGGAATTCCAAATTTGGGTTTTGGAAACCCTTGAATTTAATTTGGAAGTTACACCTTTATGAAAGGTAGTAACTTTTTAATTTTGTAACATATATTTTAATTATGGAATTGAATACTTAATGTTACAAAATTTTCTATTATTCCTTGTGTTGGCAGAATTTTAAAGGAAAATAAAGGGAAGAGTTTTTGGAAAATTCGCATCTTAAATTGGATGTTACAACCCTAAAAGAGAAATTTTAAATTATCATTATGATGATAATTATGTAATATTGGATGTTACAAAAAAAATAATATACATGTAGAGGGGTTGCCGAATTTACTAGGATGGAGGGTGGAAAAGATTTTACGATTTTGGAAATTGGAAATCTTAAATATAAAAAGGAAAATTAGATTCTTCTTTGACATTCACTCACTTGGAACCCTAGCCACCTTTCTTCATCTTCTCCGTCTTCCCCATTCTCTCAAAGGTTAAGAAACTAAAAAGAAAGAAAATTAAAAATAAATTGAGTGTGATAAAAATATCTAAATAGTTTATGGATTGAATTGTGTAAGTCAAGCCCACACTTGTTTCCGTTGGTTGTGAGATATAGCACGGAAGACTCCTTTGGTGTTGAACAAAATATTATCCATCATCATTAATCTATATAAGCACACAATAGTGAGGGTGAATTATCCTCATTAGCTTGCAACACATAATTGATTCGGTGTTTGGTTTGAATTTTATTTAATCCGAAATTTTGGGAAACACTTTGGGACTTTTTTAGCTGTGTTGGGGATGATTTTTGAGTGAAAAATCAGACCAAAAATATCTCCACTGGTCACTCAAATTATAGGGTTATTTGGGTGTGTTTCGGGCGCATAATGAGTCCAATACAATCCAACATTTCACTGTAGTTCAGGGGCTGTTCGGGGACTGTTTCAAGGGCGTTCCGAGACTGAAATTTTATCCGAAATAGAAATAAAATTTCAGTGTTGCTGTTGGTCACATTCGGCAACTTAAATGGAATAGTAGAAAAAAATTTCAAGTCCGATCCGAGTGCCTAAGACGTTTCTGCTATGCTAGGAAAGCGTTTCCTACACTTGTAATAGACAAATTGGGACTAATATGATCAAAATGTAAAACTTTGCCTAATAGTGTAGTTCTTGGCAATTTGGGCGGTCTTGTTGTAAAAATTTATTTTTCAGATTTGGGTGATTAGAATAAATCAATTTATTTTAATTACCCAAGGAAAATCAACAAAATCAGAAAAATTGATTTTTCGCGTTCTATTACATTACCCGATTAAATCGCAAATAACCCCAACAAAATGGTATTATAGCCAGTCTGATTCCTTATTCGTGATATGGTTTGTTTTTTTATATTTGATATTTAATCCAAACATTTATTTATTTATGCATGTATTAATTAATTTGAGTAAAATAAAGTTCTATGACAGTTTTGTAGAAAATCCATAATTAATAAGGTTACGAATTAATATGCATTTGATGCATGTTTCTTGGTTCGTCTTGTCAATATGGTTATAAATAAATTTTCGTGACTATATCCGAGAACATACAAAAGCTGTGAGGGTATAGTTGATGAGAATTTATTTGTACCAGATATATATATGACACTAGATAAATTCAAGCGCAAGCGGAAATCCTAAACGTTCCAAAACTGTCAAGATTACGCGAGTATCATGAATTTATCATTGACATATGTAACCTTGATACGCTTCATTGTGAATGTGCCAAAGCTGCCACAATGAGAAACTATTAGGATTGATTTTCAAAGTCACCAGTGAGTGATTGACAATGAGTTGTCTACCTAATGAATATATGTAGGCAAGAGGGTGTCAAAGTTGTGAGCTAAAATATATTCATGGGGTCCACATTTCACTATGGAATTTATTTTGATTATTGAATTCTTTCTATTTGGGGATTACGGTTTTACATTAAATAATGAGAGGGGCATTTTTAGATTAAAAATCCATGATCTATTTAATGCTTTTATGATATTATATGAAACTATTTTATTTGCTAACCATTTTCGCTATCTATGTGATAAATTTTGCAAAGGCAACATCTTCAACAACCAACCCTTTTGCTCGTTGTTGGATAGGAAAAAGCTCAGAGGTGCTGAAAACTTTACAGATTGGGATTTAGATTGAGAATTGTCCTCGATTTTGAAATGTTGGGATGCGTATTAGAGGGACCTTTGTCTCTTGTTGTACCTGATGATGCGACACCTAAGGAAGTTGAGACTCTCCACAAGTGGAGAGATGATGATTTAAAAGTTAATCATACATTATCAGTTCACTAGTTCCAGAACTCAAAAGGCAGTATTATGATATGTCTAACACGTATATCATGGTGACTCGACTCTGGGAAATGTTCATGAATCAAAAATAAGTCTTGGTTTATATAGTTGTGATGGAATCATTCCATTCGACTAAATGATAGAAATTTTGTGAGTTCTCATGTGCTTCATTTGATAGATTTGATCGAACAATTGAGGCGATGAGATTTCCCTTTTAATGATACTCTAGGACGAAGTCTTATTTAATGCTCGCTCCCAGAGTCATATTTCCAGTTTGTGATGTATTTCAAAATGAATGAGATTCATTGTTCTTACCATGAGTTGCATAGGATGCTTCTCACAGTGGAGGAAGATTCAAGGAAATAAGTGCCGACTCGCCCTCCGAAACTCACTTCACTTTTCATTTCTTCCCAGTTCAAGCAGAATTGGTAGAAAAATAAGGGAAATAAGAAAAAGGGTTCAAATGTTCCTCCGCAGGGCAAGATAGTGAAGCCTAAAACAACTACTGAAGATAAATGCAACCAGTACAGTAAGATTGGGCATTGTAATAGGAATTGTACAGACTACCTAGCCCAGATCAGGAATAAAAGAGCATCTACATCATGTACTTTTAGTTTTCCTCTTAAGTTGTGACTTCTAGTTGGATTTTAGATTATGTTTGTCCTGTTCAAATATGTAATTTTTTGCTTGTGTTGAAGGAAAGTAGACGACTAAAATCTGGAGGGATGTAGTTTTATTTCGATAGTGGTGACTCTCCGGATGCGGTTTTAGTGGGATTATTCGAGATTCCCTTGCCCAGTGAGAGACTTTTGTTATATGACTGTTATGTTATTCTTGGATGTGTAGTTAATATTATATCACTTTTTGTATTAGATACAGAAGGGTATCATGTAAATATTAAGAACTGTTTCTTATATTTATATGCTAAAAATAATATTCAAATCCTTGTGTGGCCAAATGAGCATGGTCGTTATATTTTGCATACTTTTCGAGATATTTTGAATGCGAGGATTAATAAACATAAACGGTCTGAAAAATAATATTGAACTTTGGCATATGAAGTTAGGTCATATAGGTATGAAACGCCTAACTTGATTGGTTAAGAATGATTTGATAGAGAATCTTACCATTGAATCCTATCTGACTTATGAACCTGACAATATGGGTAATATGACCCCAAGCCCTATTTTCAGGTGTGGGACATTGTGCCACTGTTTTATTAGAACTCATATATTTTGATGTATGTGGTCCAATCCATGAGTCAAACTGCTCTTAGTGGTTTTTCATACTTTGTTACTTTTACCGATGATGTGTTACAGTACCGCTATATTTATTTGATGAAACATTAATTGGAAACCTTTTAAAAGTTCAAAGAATTCTAAAATGAAGTAGAAAAAAACTGGAAAATATATTAAATGTCTTCCATCAGATCGAGGCGGTGTATATTTATGAGTGGTGAGTTCACTAATTATTTAAAAGAGAATGGGATTCTTGCTCAATCAACTCCTCCGGGTACTCCACAATATAATGGAGTGTCTAAAAAGAGAAATCAGACATTATTGGTTATGGTTAGATCGATTTTGAGTTTTACAGACATACCATATTACTTATAGAGTTATGTTTTTTTAACTGCTGTTCATCTTTTGAATAAGATTCTTTACAAAGTTGTTCCTATGACTCCATATGAGATATGGACAAATAAGAAACCAAATCTCTTAATTGCATTGACAGCGAAATGGGCCATTGTGATTGGCGCATTTAAGGATAGTTGGGGAGAGTTACGATGACGATGATGACAAGGTGATATGGGTTGACGTCATTGGCGGTGGAATAGTGAATTTAGAAATCTATATAAAAGGGTTGAAGATTCAGATTCAAGGGTTAGCAAATTTTGTCTCACAACTTGTAAAAGAGTTAAAAGCTTAAAAATTAGTGATAGAAAGAAAAAGCCAGTCAGTTAACTGACCAAGCGAGTGAATTGTACCGGACTAGTGTAAGACCCGAAATGTGTTATTACTTAGAGAGTTTATTTCCCTATTATAGCTTGGGTCGGTCTTGACCCTGAGCGGTAATAAAATTCACCCATTTCTCTCGTGGACGTAAGTTGAAGCCACTCTCCGCCGAATCACGTAGACCTTGTGTTTATCTTGTTTGTCTGCTAAATTTTCTTTGGTTCCTTACTAGCCATACAAATTCACGGCTGATGGAGTTCGAAGGTTAATTTCTTGTATTATCCTTCACCATGTAATATTTTGGCATGCACTGAAGTCAAATTTAAGTACTGATCAGTGCGAAGCTGCAGGCAGATAAGCATAACCTTTGCCTGACTCGAGTTGATTTGAAAGCAAGTTGATCTCTCCACTTTTTTTTCCTTTGTTTTTTTTTATTGTTTTTAATGTTGGTGTCTCTGTGTAGTTGTGAATAATTGGTGCTTGAATGTAACTTAATTTATCCTCTGCTTTATGTGGATGCAGTTGTATTTTTCTTTGGTAGATTTCCCCACTTTTCTAACAACTGTGCTGAGATAATTGTTTCCTTTTGTTGGAAAAGTTACCTATTTGTCTTCTACGGCTGATTTTCAATTATGGATTATGCTAACAAGTGCCCTAAGGGCACTTGTTAAGAACCCATAAAAGGAAAATTTTGACATTATTTTTATGGGAAATATAAAAAATTGTCAAATCATTAATGACTTTTTTTCTTTTTCCCATAAAAAATTTCCTTAAATGGATTTTTAAGGAATGCCCTAAAGGCACTTGTTAGCATTTCCCTTTAATTATTACCGATAAACATGTCCCATCATCAACTAGGTTTTGCACTTTTGGATGTTCAGTTTATTTGGACAAAGCCCTGGCAGAAGGTGCTGCAAAAGCTTCAGATATCATAGTTGCTAATTGCTACTCTCAATAATGTCTTCCAGGCAATGGAATTCTTGCGGCAATGAGCAGAACTGATGCTTTGGGAAATATTTTTGGGAAAATGATGTACAATACATCAACCTCAAAGTAAACTTTTTGGATGATCCATCCTTGCCCACAGAGTTTTGGAGTTTGCACATTAGAATATTCTCGGAGAAGGAAAAAGAGTATTTTTTTTTTTTTTGGGTGGCCACAAATTCTTTATTGCTGTTGGTTCGACCACTCCCGTCCAGACAGGTGCACCTTATATTCCCAGTGATACAGTGGATTTGTTAGTGTACCTTTGTCTTCTTTTCCCCACACTATTTGTTATGTACTTGAATTGACTATTTAATGAATCTTGTTACCTTGTTTTTGCTGTTCGATATATTAATACAATTCACTCAGTCTGTTGAGGATCCTAACCTGTTATTTTGTCTGGTGTATACGGACTAAGACCAATTCTTCTAATCGACTGCATGTCCAATGGGTCATTACTTGTCATTTCGTCTATACATTTGTGTTGAAATTTAATTACATATCATATAAATCAAACCTGCTAGTTCTAATGCCTCTTGTTTTTAATCAAATGAATTATCCTCAAAATCCATAGCGTGCGTTACTTCGTGCATTGGGCCATATTTGATACGCGTAAATAATAATATGGATTAGGTATTGGGGTCTTTCAATTGAAAGCTTAATCATAACGGTGCCAAATGAATTGATGAATCGAATTTATATCGAAACCTAAACGAAACGAATCGAATGAAAATATGATAGGTTCGTACTCGATTAATTTACTAAACGAATTATAATATCAAGATTATATCCGATTCATTTACTAAAAGAATCATATATGAATATTCGTTTAGTAATGATATTATTTAACAACATAAATTATCATAATTTATTTATATTAATTCTTCATAAGCATATACATATAAAATACGTAATTAATAAATTTACTGAAAATAACTCACCAAATATAGACAATATTATTTTTCTATGATAATTAGCAATAACTTCTCAAATTTTAATTGAAAAATAATAATAACTAGTAAAAAAAAATCATAAACAAACAAATGAGCACAAATTCGTATTCGATTCGTTAATAAACGAATCGAATCGAATTGACCCATTTATCGAACGAATAAATAAATTATAACCCAAATTGTCACCCCAACTTAATGAGACCAAATCTTCTGTCCCATCAATTGTGTTCCACTTCGTGCTCCACCAATCAAATTTGGATAACTAATATCTCTCATTAAATGAGAGAACTCTGACTTTAACACTCCACCAATCAAATTATTCTCTCATTTAATGAGATATATTAGTTGTCCAAATTTAATTGGTGGAGCAGGAAGTGGAACACAATTGATGGGAAAAGATTTGGACTCCAACTTAACCACTCAGCTTGGCTCAGATACGAATTCATATTATATTCCCTAATAGGAACCTGCTACTATCCATGATATGCATGCCAGTTGTTTATAAGTGAGTTTTAATTATTCCCATTGCACAGTTAGAAGTTTTAGTGAGTATGCTGATATAAGAGCATTGAAAACGTCTTGTAGTGAGCTGACTGGTGGAGAAATCTACGTGTCTCTCTTCTTCTTTTTTTCTCATCTATCTTTAGAAATCCTGATATTGCGTGTTTGTGTCTGTCACGGTGGGATTCCTATCAACGTGGGGTGGTTGTTGTTTTTTTTTGTTTTTGTTTTTGTTGTTGATAGCGAGAAAAAAAGTATCTATTGTTCCATTGGGAGGTGACTTATTCACATTCCTTTTCTATAAAGGATTTATGTGACCACGCATCTCCATAAACTATAGGATAGAGATAAAAATCCATAGCCCTGTAAAATTTCTTCTTTCCTCTCCCTTTTTAAGTGTGGGGTCAAAGGAATATAAGGAGCATCTCTGCTCAACTCTTCTTTCTTCTTTTAACATTTATTTTTTTTTAGAATTGCAGACAGATGGACCGAGAAAGACACGTCTGCGCTCATCTGAATGTAATAATGTTCTCATTTCATTTTCAATCATTACTACGATTTTCTCTCGTAAATTTTTCAATTTGGGTAACTTCACATGATTGTGATAATATTTGGGACTTCTAAGAACTTCACTTGCCAAAATTAACTAGACTGTTTGTTGTTCAAGTGAAAATGCAAAATTAATAACTCGACTGTCTTCATCTTTCTGCTGCTTAGGTTAATTGTTCTCCAATCCATAGGGAATACAAAAAAAAGAGTCGTGCGTGAATTTTGTTAATATGTTTCAGGATTCTAAACAGAAAACAAACGATGAATTTGCTCTCGAGGGTAGAGGCGGCAGAAAAATCCGAGTTTGCCTTTACACGCTCGAATCCCACAGACTCTAGCCCGATTCGTGAAAAAACTTTAATTTGTAAAAAAAATCATATTTTTTGTCATTTTTAATTATTAAAATATTCAAAAAATTATTATTTTAAAAAAATTCAGATCAAGTCCGCCCCGTTGCCGCTCTTACTCGAGGACTATAATTATATACAATGATCCAAAAAAAAAAACACTGATTAATCCGAAAGGACGTTTATATTCTGGTATTGCAGAGTTGGGATTTGATCCTCCCTCCTGGTATTGCAGAGGTTTACTGGCCTATCAGGCGAAGGCGAATAAATTATGATTGAGAAAAGACGTCCCAGGTAGAGTTTCTGCACAATTATTGCTGAAAAAAGATTAAAGAAAAGAAAAGGAAAGGAGATGCTTGGATTAACATGTGAACTTTGATACATATATCATCTGGGAAGAAATTCCAGGTGTTGTTTCATAGATTTGGACATGTCACTGCCCACAGGAGCACGATAACGTGTTCACATGCCTTCAGAAAGCTAATACCTGGCTGCCACGTACCCATAGACCACGTACGTCTTCTTGTTTTTCATTTTCTTTCATTAGCTTCGAATCCAATCATGTTGTTGTAACAGCATTCGAGTTCCGTTAAATATCACGATGCTTATATTTTCACTCCATGTATGGACCAGATTTAAGTGATGCTATGCTTATCTCTACTTTCTCTTATCTTCATATCAGAAAACATCGGTCATAACAAGTTCATTACAAGTTTGCTAATACGACATTTGCTTTACAAAAAGCAACAACACTGATGATTTAGTGTTAATATAATGTCCCAACTAGTTAGATTTTATCCGTTTTGGATATTTAGGGTGGCCCAACTTTGAAACCCTGGCTCATCAGGGTTTTGTTTCAAGTTGGTTTAAATCTCAATTCGTGACCCTTCAAGATTTTGTTATGGTATCAGGGTGACCCAACTTTGAAGACATCACCCAAAAGGCCACAAATTAGTTAAGGAATTTGAAAACTTATAAAGATGTCGCTAACATCCCTCTCAAGTGATGTGAGATACTATAATCCATCTCCTTCAATCCCAATGTCCTTATTGTCACACTTTCGATTGGGAGTTGCATGTGATACCATTTGTGCTAATCCATCCTAATTAGTTAGATATTATCCATTTTGGCTGTTAAAGATAGCCAACTCCGATTAGCTTAAAAGATCTTTAACTAATTGATGGCCTCAACACTTAACATCATTAGCACTGCCTCATCAAACGATATCGGATATTACAATTAAACTATTAATAAATAATATTAATTATATAGCTTCCAAATATTACAATTACAAATGAGGTGACATTCATTAATTAAATGAATTTTATAAATTGATATTCTAATTAACTGAGGGCTACACATTATAAGAAAAGAAACTTTTAGCGTCGAAAAATTTAATCGCTAAAAGTCAAAATTTCGACAATGAAGGTCTTCTGCATCGAAATAAAATTTTGATGCGAAAGCTTGGTCGATAAATGTATTTAGCATCAAAAATCGATTTCGATGCTGAAAATATATCTTCAGCGATGAAATATTTTGTCCCTAAAAGTAAATACTTTTAGTGGCGAAATCGGTTTTTGACTCTAAATACCTTCATCGACCAAGCTTTCGCGTCAAAATTTTATTTCAACACAGAAGACCTTTAGTGACGAATTATTTTGACGCTAAAGATGAAAATAGTGAAAGTAAAATAAAAATTTCGTCATAATTAGTTTTAAAACTAATTATAACAAAATTGACATTATAAATTAATTTCAAACTGAATTTCATTACCAGAGTAAATAAATTTTTAGAAAATATAAGAACATCATTACAATTTTTTTAGAAAAAATAATAACAAGGATATCTTTATTGGTATAAAAATAAAATTACAAAATTTATCACAACAAAAAAAAATAAAATAATAAACTACAATTAAGTATATATATTTTATTCATATGCAATTTCATATTCTTCATCTTCACTTTCATTTGTTTTTCATTTTCTTCACCAACTTCATTTCCACCATTTTTTCATCTTCATATTCCCTAAAAATAAAAATCATTGGATGTTAACATAAAATACAAATAATAATAAAAAAATCCTTAGGAAAAAAGAATTTTAGAGATGAAATAAGAGTATGAGAGAAAGAAATTGAGAATAGAAGAAATGAAAGACAATTGAATTTGTAGGAAAAAATAACTTTTAGTGACCAAGTCTATTTCGTAACTAAATGTCCTCAAATAGCGGGAATTATTTCCGCCAAAATTTTTATTTTTAGCCTCGAAATTTTAGACTTTTAGTGTCACTAAATGTCAATAATTTAAATATAATTTTATTAGGCGGGAAATTAAAAATTGCAAATTTAACCTTCAGTGTCGAAATTAAAAATCAATGCTAAAGGTCAATGATTTAGTGTCGAATTAAATTGTTCGATGCTACATGATATTATTTTTTTATTTTTTAATATTTATAAAAAATTCCCGCCTTTCAAAATTATATTTAAATTTATGAAATTTAGCGTCGAATATAATTTTCGACGTTGAAGGTATTGTTAGTGTTCCTAGAACATTCATATGATCTAATAAGCATGAAAAACATAAAAAATGATCATTATAAGATGCGGAATAAACTTACAATGAATGGATAGAACTTTAAAAATTTGAGAGGAAGATCTCCAAGATCCAACCTTTTGATGATTCCAAGCTTTTGAGTAGTTTCCCTATCACCTTTCTAAACTTCCAAAGTGCTAGCTTTTAGTTGATTTGAAAACAAATCCAAAAGAAGAGGAGGAGACAACTCACGCCCAAGGGAGAGCTTCTACGGTTTCCAATTTTCAATTTTGTTAAGTGAAGAATTTGTTACAAAAGTGTAGAGAGACCTTTTTGTTATTCACATTTTGGTAAAACCATTTCACCTTTTACCCTAAACTTGGTAGGTGTGGGTAAATGGTTTCTCAAAAAGCAAAACAAGGTAGTTGGGTGGTAGGTACACCTACCACACATGGGCTCCAAATATTTGAATTCAAAATTCAAATATCTCTACGAACATTTACCGCGGCTCGGTTCCGTTTAATTCGATTAAACGAACCTTCGTCGCTAAATAATTAAATCTAATTTAATTAAACAACGATACCTCGTAAGTATATTACGAACGTCGTTCACGAACTAATTCTAAATTAATTCGTTCGTTCGTATTAAAGTCCGACTTTAATCTCGTAATGAAATCCAATTCATTATAATATATCCGATATATTAATTTTAGCCCATTTGAATAAATTAAATAGAAAAATCAAATTTAACTATTAAATTTATTTTACCGATTAATTCCAAATTAATCGCGTTCTTTCTCTACTGAACACATTTAATCCCAGATTAAATAAAGCCCATATTAATCCCAGACTAATTTTCTCTCTCTAAATTAATCCCAGATTAACTCTAATTTAAGTCAACTGCTATCGGTGAATCTTTGGAAAGCGACCCAAGAGATCTCTGGATATGTTGGCAGTAAATCCGATTATCGGACTATACGATAAAGTGAGTACCTCGTACCACGTGCTACCGATTTACAAGATATGATTGGCTTCTAGCAAAGCACCATGCCTACCCAATTCTCCAGAAATATTCTTACTGGAATATATAATCTATGTCAGGCGTAGAATACCTAGTATCTCGTAATACGATCCAGTATCAGATGTCACGTGCTAGGCCTGAGGCTGGAATAGTGTCTGCCCCGTACGAAGCACATATCGGATATCAAACAACTAGTCTCTTTGAATTGGATAATCATGACCTTGTCACATTATCCTGATGATTGCAACACAATAGAGAACTAGTTATGAATCCCTGTGTGATCATCATCTCCATATGTCTGAAGTGATACTTCCGTCTTGACATCACATCCAATACACTACGATTCTCGATAAACCCAATAGAGCCGTACACAGAACCTGTTAAAGCCCTGGACGACCAAAACCAAAGTTTACCAATTGTCGCAAGTATTAGCGATGTAAGTCTCAGGTTAAGACCAAATACACCTACCCTGACGCGGACTCCCATAGACACATATACATACTACCAATGGGATTCCGCGGGGTCTATCCAGAGCGAAGCTGTTTTCCGTACCATCGGTAAAACACAACCTCCTATCGCACTTGCATAAGTATCCTATACTTAAACATATGAGAAATATGTCGTTATGCCCTCACAACGCGCACAAGTGCAATACTAGTCTATTCCGCATTATCGATGTCCAGTCTCGATAATACTACGACTATGGATATTTAATGATTAAACCTTTATGGATTGATACTGTCTCATATCATCTCAATCCGGAACTAATCATATGGACTTTTACCATTTATATATCAAAGTAAATAAATTACGAAATGATAAAAGGTAATTTCAATACTACATAGTCAATTTTGTACAAAAACACAATGTCTTTTACAAACAGTGACGCTATGGGTCATAATTGTCTAACAGGTATACCCTTAGCCTCGAATTTAAATTTCGACGCTAAAGGTCTACCCTTTAGCATCGAACAACTCTTTCACCGTTAAAGGGTCAACCCTTTAGAGTCGAATTTAAATTGTGATGCTAAATGTTCTACCTTTTAACGTCCAATTTAAATTTCGACGCTAAGCGTTGAAATAGTTGTTTGACGCTAAAGTTATATCCTTTAGCGTCGAAATAGTTATTCGACGCTAAAGTTTTACCTTCGACTCTAAAAGATATATTAGTGTCAAACAACTTTCGACGCTAAAGGTTCATTTTCTTATGTCGGTGCTCGAAGTGCCAATCCGGATTGTATTTATATTCGATTCATGAATACGAACAATGTTTTTTTCCATAATATTACTTATTTAATGGTAGCACCTCTTGTCTTTTATATACATATTCGATCTAATTACGATTAGATATCTAATTATGATTAGATTGAAACTAAATCTTATTTAGTAATACTTGTATATTAGACAAAGATCATAGGATTTACAATGTAGTGCGCAGTTGCAACGTAGTGTGTAATTGACATTGGGAAGCGTCACTATAAGTTGTATATCCGTAAATAAAATTTCTGGTCAAGATTTACTAACACGGGTTGGTTAGTAAAATCCGTCGAGACCAGTACATGTCGTATCTTGTGACTTGGTCTATGGTTTATCCCAATGAACCATGAGTCTTGGAAGCCTCGATAGACATATATGTGTTTATTTGATAAACATTGAACGACTCATTGAAGATTTTCTAATATATGGTACACCAACGTTAATAGGAATTTTCTCGAGTTGAGCAAGCATAGTGATCCTTCGACTTGACCACAGTGGATATATGAGTTATCCTCCATACTTTGATGGCAGTCACATCACCGATCTATTTAGATCATACATGCGCCTGTTCATTGGGTGTAGACTGATGCTCATGATATCCAGTGTGTATCAAGATAGAATCCATCAGTCTTGTGTACAGAGCATAGGTATTCTACACGTGTTTGTAATCAAGTAAATCCACGGCCGTGGTATAACTTCGGAAGAAAATTCCAAGTGTTATTTAGATATCGTAAATTTAAATTCGACTATATTATACCATAAGGATTTGACGTTATTATCTATATCCTAAGTATAATATGGATAGCCTGTGACTGAGGGATTATATGTATGACCTCGACTTGCATAGTTTAGCGAGATTATCCGTGATCGTCATAATTCATGAGTGGATGAATTATGGACACAATATTGGATTTCATGATGGATAAACCTAAACATGGAGAGTCTCACAATATGAAGCGTACTCGTTAAGCACTTGGGTAATACAGATTATTCATAATACTTTACTGGATTAAATGAGTTAATTCGAATCGTTTAAACAGTTAAACGAAAACACATGCATAAGGGCATTTTTTGATCAATCATAATTATTGTGTATTTATATTTGATACATAATTTGATTAGATACACATTAATTAATTATCAAATAAGACTTTGACACATGCCATTAATATATGTATTTATTTAATGTAAATAAAAATACATTTATAATAATAATTATATTATTAATTATTTAGATATTTAAATATTAAATATTTGAATAATTAAATAATATCCATATTACATAAATGTTATGCAATATGTTTAATTATTATTGATACATGTGACATGTTTTAATTAAGCTTAATGTGTGAAAATTTGATTTGCTAACATAAAGCTTACTTTTATTTAATTGAATTAAGATTGAAAATTGACCAAAATGCCCCTCCCTAAATCAGTCACTACAAGATTTTAAAGAGAAAAAAAAATACTTTTCTTATGTTTGGTTCACCTTGGCCGAAATTTATCCTCCAAATACCTCTCAAATTTTGCTTGATGAGTCAAGGAAGAAAAGTCAAGAAAATCAAGAAAAAGTTTTAGGAAATTAAGAGATTAAAGGTAATCCTCAATATCCATAAGCTTGGAATGTTGGGAAGCGGCCGCGAGTGCGCAGCGGAAAATAAAAATTAAAATTATGATGTCGTTTTCCCTTTGCCTAAGACCCATTTGTTTTTATTACTCTACAAGCCTAGACATGTTATTATATATATTCTAAGCATAAAACTCATAAAACATGCAAATAATATAAACATAAACGTGCTAACTATTATAAGAACTCTAATTAAAATAAAGAAAGAAAAAAGACTTACTTGAACCGTAGACTCCTCTAGTCCTCCCTCCAATCTACAAGCTTTTCTCGAACTCAGTAAGCTCTTCCACATTCCAAAGAGCCACCCAAGTGTGTGGCCTCCAAAGATGCACACACCAAAGCCAAAACTCAACGGCAAGACTACGCCTTGAGTGCACAGGTATTTTGCCCTTGGTGCTAGCCTAGGCAAATACCTCAAAACTTTTAACTCGAGGTTCCTCTAGTCAATTAGACTTAAGGATCCTCAAAATCAGTGGCTTACTCTTCACGTGAATAGTACCGCATGAATAGTAAATTTTTTTTATCAAAAAAACTATTTATTCCAATTCCCAAAGTGCCCCTATCATCATTCACCAATCCCTAAGCCACTATGGAACCTCATAAATGATCTGTTCAGTAATTAAACACATTGAACCATTTATAAACAATTCCTACAACAATCAAATATGCTGTAAAATATGTATTGTGCACTGTTAACCATTGATTTCGACTTTGTTGTGTGTGACCTTTTGGGTTCTCCTCAAGTTGGACATGAAATGAATCGTGATAATTTAATCGAACATAAATTATCTTCCAATCAGATGGTCGTTCGATTTCAATGACCAAGGTTGACATCTAGCAATATGCCAAGGCCCCCAAATGATAAGGAAATATATATATACCCATTCTATATGTGATTTACATATGATACGATCCCTCACCTCACTGTATTCCCACATATTGACCTAGGGTACGGAAAATGTCTACCCATATGGTCAAAGGTATGATGTTGATAGTGTCATGAATCGTGCTAACCCAAGAATATCATATGATTCTTCCGATGTGGCCACAGTCTCAAGCACTGATCACACATATCAACCCGCGAACTAGAATACTACTCTTATAAGAAAATATTATCCGAGATCTATTGTATCTTTACAAACTTCATGTGTTTCGATAAATGACCCAATCATACCCTTATGTCTGGATCTTTTGAACCGGGGAAGGAGAATGTCAAAGTTATTTGATCCACACACAAGATTATAAAGACATCAAGTCTAAGGACTAGTCATATAATCGATACATGAAAGTTCTCACAGACACATAGGATAAACACTCCATATGAAAATTTTCGGTTGTCAGTTCGATGGACACGAGCAGCTCATGCATCCATGTGATACACCAAGCGGACGGATCTCTGCTAGTAGCCTATGAGATCGGCTACCCCACTTAAGGGCAGATCATATCATCATGCTAGTCTCTCCGCTTTGTGAACGCCCAAATTATTCACAAAACTATGACTAGGAACATTTAAGAGTAATGATTCTCATAAGGCGTGGAAGCCATCGTCTTATTACTCCAAGGGCTTTATTACAGTGTTGATGATTCATATAAGTTATGTAAGACACGTATAATAAAGATTGTCATTTTATTAATTAATGAAAATATTACAAATACATGTATATATAACCCATCCACAAGTTAGGTATATGACATATCCGTAACATGGAAAGCATGTTTCTTGTTCTTGATCATCTAGATAGATTCTAGGATTTCTTCTTTTCTTAAAAATTTGGGCCTTTTTGATTTAGAAGATGAAATTGAAATCTTAGTGCATGTGTGAAGTATATTTGAATGATATTATTGTAATAATTATTCAATTTCATTATTTGATGATACGTTGCCACTGTAGAGTGTTATGACCACTCTTTTAATGCCTAAAATTATTCTTTGGTGCTTCATTGGTGGTTGCTTGGATTGGTGTTATGATTAATGTGATTAATGTTAAGAAAATTGGATTTAAAATATGAAAAATGATAATTTTTGTTACAAAATCAGATATGGAAAAACTGGATTTATTGTGATGAAAATGATGTCATATAAATATATTGGATGTGTTTTGGTTGTTGGAACGATTGCCGGAAATTATTTCAGAGTTGAAATATGTGAAAACGGCAAAAAATAACGTTATCGAGTGACTTTTGAGCCAATCGGGTGACAGCTATCCTAGTATTATTGGGGCTAACCTGGGCAGCCCTCATGTGCATTGGGTGGTCAGTTCGGTCAAAAACATGTTTTTATGTCATTTTATGGAAAAACATTTTCATAAAAGTTTCGCGATGTTTCTTAATTATTTATGTCGTTATTTGATATTGAATAAATATGTATAAGTGAAATATGAATGAATTATTAATATTGGATATTGAATAATTTATTCAGTAATTTAAAAAGTTTTAAAATTATGATTTCACCCAAACCGCGAGCTTCCGCTGTGCCCGTGCCAAAAGCCCAACAACATCAGCACTTAGAACATAAATAATTGAGAAGTCTAATATTATTTTAAAAATATTATATGTCTAAACATATAAGATCACTCTCTTTGTATCACTATGACTAGATTTAACTAGGAGTTGGGGTTTTTTTGTGTTAAAATTATAAGATTATATGGTAATTGATTTCATTTCCAAAGTTATGAAAGAAGGACTAATTCTATATGACACACTCACAAAATGGTTTTTTATTCTCAAATATAAGAGTGTCGAAGTAATAAAAAGCCCGATAAGTCCGGGATCGATCCACATTGAATAGATTTAGTAAAATAAAATAATAATTCAAGTGAAAAAAAGGCTGAATTATTTGAAGTGATGAACAATTTTAAATTGAACTGTAACAATAAATTAGAATGATGGGGGCTAGGGGATCCACTAATGATATTCAAAAGAAAATTCTTATTTTTTATAATATACAAATTGTCATTATTACCGAGTTAATTTATTTCAGGACTTAATTATGCCGAAACATAGAAAAAGCAGGCATAAAGGTAGTGACAATATTTGTCTATAACAAGTCCAGTTAGGTACTCAATTATACCAAATAACAAAGGTTGTCAGTAATTAATTCAGATTTAAGTTATTCTCTCATATAATATTGGGTAAAGTATTAACTGTGTCAATCAAGATTTGATTGTCTACAGATCATCAAAACACCCGCAAATATAAGAGAATATTAATATTAATCTTCAGATTACAATTCATATATTATAATATAAGTAAGATTAATTTATATTCTTATATTTAAAGTTTCACCCTTTACCCCAATAAAATAGAATTAGCTACTCATGATTTGAATAAAAACTTACTTAATTTTATTACTGAAAAATAAAATATTATAAGAAAAATAAAACACATAAAACACTTTTTCCAAATTCTTCAAGAGAGAAAATGAAAGAAACATGAAGAAAATGAGAGGTGGGCATCTCTATTTATAGTAGAAGTGATTATCCCTCAATTATTAATTACAACTTTCCAAATCAAATACAAACAACAAATTTTTAATAATTTATTTTTTTCTTTTTCTTTGTTTGACTTTTTTTTATTTTTGTTGATCATTTTGTAAAAATTGTGACATTTCAAATTTATTTCTCTTTTTTTTTTCTCTTTTTTTTTTCCAATTTGACAGGATCGAGTAAACGTAAAATTTAAAAATAGTAAATAAAATCTTAGAAGTAATTGTCAAGATGTTAAAATAATAAGAGTGAATTTATAAATAATTTATTTTATTGATAAAATTAGAATCAAATGAAACTTGAATTTTTAAATTAAAATCAAAAAGTCAATTCATTGCATGTAAGTAGAGTTTTTTTTCCGGAAATAATTTTAAAATATCTAATCCCGATCAATTCGGATCGGCAGGCTGATCGTACCATTTATACACCCACCTAATACATGCCGTCAAGAAGATATTTTGTTTGACACGTGGACACCAACTTTTCAGCGTCTCTCTCTACTTGCCACGATGCAGTGCTATAAATACCAATACCATGCTATAAGAAAATACCATCAAGGCTCTTACGTGCCTACAATAAAGAGAGATATTTTCTTCCTCCTATTCAAAATGAACAGCAATCAGCTGGGGCAACAAGCCCTCTACATGAGGCAGTCCCTCTTTGATCAGGTGACTTCTATTTTGTTCAACCATTCCTTAGCTAACCAATCTTCAAATTTCCATGTCAAATACATGCAACATTGTACCAACTCATTTGTGCCTACATATGATTTCATAAAACCCATCCCGGGTTGCCTCAAAAAGTGAGGAATGTGTGTTTAGGTGCACCATCTTAATTTTGATTCCACCTAGAAATCATATTAGTGACTTAAGTAAGGGTCTTGATAGTGGATCGTCACTCCAATTCTTTTAAAATTTTATCGACCCTTTAGGTGCGGTGGGCCTACTGAATTTAATTTCAACTTTGTACCAACAAAAAAGAAAAAACAAATCTATGATTCCATAAAAATGTGGCTGCTCCTTTACTCTTAAAGTTTTCATTTTTTCTTTTTGATACACGTCAAAACTCCCGATAAGTTTTTCTAGGAAAGTTTAGATGTCAAAAGATGTTAGGGGTATAAGGCAAGCTCCCCCAAATGTGAGAGTGAAGAAGATTCCTTTTTAAAAAGTGCACTTTTAATGGGAATAAATTAAATTGGCTTACAAAAACAAATTATAAAAGAAAACAAAAATACTTCATTTCTCTTTGGCAGTTATTGGTAGCTTTTGCATTGAATGATAAATTGTTGCAGGGGTATCTTGATAAAGAACAATTCATTCAGCTGGAGGATTTGCAAGATGATGCTAACCCGAATTTTGTTGAGGAAATTGTATCATTGTTCTACAATGATTCTGCAAGATTAATTCAGAATATAGAACATACTTTGTAAGTACACAAAATAATATTCATGGCACTACTAAACAGTGGCGTAGCCATTGACTCAGTCCGGGTAAAATTTTATTTTCACAATAAATAATAGATACTCTCTATTAAATTGGTGCAAATCAAAATGATCTTACTATCAAATAAAATTTTCCACTAATTTATAAGACATATTTTAACAAATTTTTAAATTGCTGCCCTCGCTCACCCTGGTAGCTCCACTACTGCTTCTGCTAAAGCCTAAAGATGATGAAGATGTTTTATTAAAAATTAATATTGATATTTGCAGGTGCAATAGGCCAATAGATTTTGGCAAGCTGGATGACATATTGCATCAGTTCAAGGGTAGCAGCTCAAGGTAATTAAGATTTTTCTTACGAACAAAATTTGCTATAATTTGAATTTCCTTTTTGATTTAAACAAACAAACAGGTAATTTGATTTGCTTTGTAGCATTGGAGCTAAAAAGGTGAAGGATGCATGCTCACAGTTCAGAGAATACTGCAATGCTCAAAATGCTGAAAGGTAATTTTGTTAATTTGTTTTGACCTTAAATAAGCACATAAACAAATAACTCCTCATTCTATTGCTCAATTTCTGCAGATGCATTTGGAGTCTCCAACTGATCAAGCAAGAGTATGCAGTTTTGAGAAGGCAGCTGGAAAGTTATTTTCAGGTACCTAGCTATCTCCCCAAGGCTAGTTTTGGTATCATCGGACCCAGATGTCATTTTTACATTTTTGAGATTATTGACCATAATATAATAAAAGGATGGTCCAACCCGCGGATATCTCATACCGTAGGCTATGAAGAGGGTATAATGTGTACGCAGCTTTATCCTTATTTTTTTTTAATGAGGCTGTTTCCACAATTTGAACCTATAAATTCCAAGTCACAATGAAAGATTCCTAACCTTAATATAATATTATAATAAAAATTCGGGGAATCTGTCTCATAGCCCAGACCAACCCCCGTATCTCACTATTTGCATATTTAACAATTATTTTCTTTCTTTCTATTTCAGATGGTGAGACAGGCTGAGACTGGATAAGGTGGCATATGAAAATTATTATGATATGATAAATAATCTTGAACCAGCATTACTATAGCTTAAGTAGATATAAGAAGCCTCCTAGTTTCTTGTTTAAGATACTGCGGAATTTATGTTCCGGGTATCTACATCTTATTACAAATAATGCAACTGCAGGTTTCCTACTTTTTAATGTATCCTAGTCTATTCAAGTGTATTTTCGGCATCTATCTGATAACGATTTTGTATTATCACTCAAGCGCACGTATCGTATAAGTAATATAGAAAAATATCGATACCACGAAGAATTATTATTAATGTCAAATACTAAAATTTTATCAACTCTAACCTTATTTAGACTAGCAATTATGAAAAAACAATTATTAACTAACAAACTAAAGCAAAAACAAAGCAAATAATAAACTTAAACACAAAAGGTAATAAAATAAAAATAACCTATAATCACACATCCCCACAATATTCCATCATTATCTTCTCTTTATAACTGATCAACTATAATGAGTTATTAATGTAGAATACGAAGTTATCTACAAGTCTCTTCCGAAAGTCAGGTAGAAACACCCAACTTAGTTCAATTACCTATACTCCTATGATCATTAATTTAAGCCAAACTATTTACGATCAGGTTCTAATTATGGCTATGCATGCCCTGCAAGTTTATTCATATTCTACACAAAAATTATTTCTATGAATACGAACCCACGTTATCAATTCCGAAGACTAAACCAAAACTCCATTTACCAAGTTTATTCGAGTTCACCTTGTTAGTGTTTCTAAAACAAGCCCAAGATCATATAAGCATGTAAACAAGAATGAATAAGGATGAAGAGTGGCGGAAAACACTTACATCGATCGGTTTGTGGATCCATTAAGCAACAAAACTTTTCCCTTTGTGCAGTGGAGGATTCGGCCAAGGTGAGTGGGGAGCTCCAAACTTTGTTTTTGATCCTTCCAAGCCCAAGGATTAGTTTCCCATAACACCTTTGTATGATCCCTTGATGGTGCTAGCCTTGTATGTGATTTATTGTTCCAACAAACACAAAATTCCAAGCCTTTTTGCAACAAAACTTGAAAATGAGAGTGCTGTGAATAGTGGTATTCACGCCACTTTTGAGAGAGAGGATGAAGTTGTGTTGTAAATGATTTACTTAAACCTTTTATATTATTTTAAAATAATTACAATAAATCAAATACCCAAGTTGGTATATGACAAGGTCAAGGTCAATCATCTTGACTTGGAGTGTAATGCACCTTCCACCAAAACCCATCACCATAAAGTGAAACAATGACAAGTGATGTGATAGTTGATGTGACATGTGGGCCCCACTTGATTCCGAATGCGAGTGGGCCCGCAAACACTCCCGGGCTCGGGTTCGATAATTCCGAATTAGCGAACTTCCATCGCGACGTTAATTAAATCAAATTTAATTAAATAATCATGCCTAGCAAAATTACTATTCACGTCGCTATTGAATTAACTCCAAATTAATTCGTTTGCCCGAATTAAAATCTAATTTTAATTCCGCGTCGAAATCGAATTTCGTTTAATATATCAAATATATTATTTTAATGATTAATTCCAAATTAATCTTTCTCTCTCTTCAAATAGTACTTTATCCAAGATAAAGTCTCTCCGCAATTAATCCAAGATTAATTGAGTTCGAATCATACGTCATCGGTGAATCTTCGGGAAGCGACCCAAGAGATCTCTAGATATGTTGGCAGTAAATTCGGTCGTCGGTATATCCGAACACGTACGTACCAAGTACTACGTTTTTACCGATTTACGAGACAAGGTTGGCTTCTAGCAAAGCGTCATGCCTACCCAATTCTCTAGAAATATTCTTACTGGAATATAAGATCTTTGTCAAGCGTAGTATACCGTAGTATAATGTATAGCGATCCAGTATCTGATGTCACGTGCAAGGCCTGGGTGGCTGGAATAGTGTCTGCCCCGTACGGAGCACATATCGGATATCAATCAACTAGTCTCTTTGAATCAGATAATCATGACCTTGTCATATTATCCCGATGGTTGCAACACTATAGAAAACCAGTTCTGAATCCCTGCGTGATCATCATCTCCATATGTCTGAAGTGATACTTCCATCTTGACATCACATCCAATGCACTACGACTCTCAATAAACCCAGAAGAGGCGTACTCAGAACCTGTTAAAGCCCTGGACGACCAAAACCAAAGTTTACCGATTGTCGCAAGCATTAGCGATGCGAGTCTCAGGTTAAGACCAAATACATCTACCCTGACGTGGACTCCCATAGACACATATACATACTACCAATGGGATTCCACGGGGTCTATCCAGAGCGAAGCTGTTTTCTGTACCATCGGTAAAACACAACCTCCTACCGCACTTGCATAAGTATCCTATACTTAAACATATGAGAACTATGCTGTTATGCCCTCACAACGCGCACAAGTGCAATACTAGCCTATACCGCATTATCGATGTCCAGTCTCGATAATACTACAACTAGGGATATTTAATGATTAAATCTTTCTGGATTGATACTGTCTCATATCATCTCAATCCGATACTAATCATATGGACTTCTACCATTTATATTAAAGTAAATAAATTTTACAAAACGGTAAAAGGCAATTTCATTAATACATAGTTAATTTTGTACAAAAACACAATGTATTTTACAAACAGTGACGCTATGGGTCATGACAGTCCAACACACCTTAACTATCATATTGTTGATCAAGCAATAGAACGCATTAAGTAAATAGAATGATAAACAAACCACATAAAAGGTCACAAATCAATCATAAAAGATATTTAATTAACAAATATTCATATTGGGTTCCATTGCAATCCTAGAACAAGATCTAGTTCATGATGAAGGTATGGTATTCAACATAATAAATAATAAAGAATTAATAAAGAATGGATAAGAAAAATAAATCATAAAGGTTGTCAATCTTCATTCTTCTAGTTTTACAATCTTTTCTTCTAGATTCTTATTTTGAACTTCTTGTTCTTGGTTATTATTGAATAGTTTCTGTATTTACAGAGTGTTTTGGTATCAAAAGAGGCAGCATATTTTCTTCTCTAAAAATGTATGTGATTCCCCTTATATAAATATCATAAAAACTAAGTTTACTATTCAATTTTGGAGTTATTACATTGGTGGCGCGCCATAAAGGTCTTAATGATGTGTAATATACCTTTTGTAACTCTCTGGAAGTATTTTGAACTGATTAGTAGCGCACCACAAATTTGTTTGTGTCGCACGACTGATAAAAATGCAAAATTATCAATTTCAAACTCTATTTTGGCCAAGAAAAAGCTTGATTCATGTTGAGATGTATGTCTTAAAGTATCATGTAATATATAAAAAAAATTATTTTAATTGATAAACAATGTAGTTTTTCATTTTATCAAAGTGTTGATTTAAAATTCGCATATTATTAAATTGTCACGATTTTCCCTAGTTATTAATGTGCTTTCAGACTTAGTGTATAAATGTTATACATAAGAGGATTATTAGTAATCCAAAATAATCCATAGAGAGCATTCAAAAATGGGCACTTTGTTTGCAGTTTATCAACAATTCGGTCCATTCCATAATGTATGATAACTTTAATCCGAGTCATTCATTTGGTGACATGGGAATGAAGGCACCTTATATAATGAGATCATATAGGACCGTACCAAGACAAAAGTTGATTTTTTAATATCGGTGAATAAATAAATTCATATA